>OZ038384.1:73592202-73820018 GCA_964036045.1 Eutreptiella sp. 'Long Island Sound 2002'
GGTGCGTTGGGTGGCGCGCGCCCATCGGCCGATTTTTGGCCGGGCGGGTGGGTGGGTGGCGCGCGCCCATCGGCCGATTCTGGCCGGGCGGGTGGGTGGGTGGCGCGCGCCCATCGGCCGATTCTGGCCGGGCGGGTGGGTGGGTGGCGCGCGCCCATCGGCCGTTTCTGGCCGGGGCGGGTGGGTGGGTGGCGCGCGCCCATCGGCCGATTCTTGCCGGGCGGGTGGGTGGGTGGCGCGCGCCCATCGGCCGTTTCTGGCCGGGCGGGGGGTGTGTGGCGCGCGCCCATCGGCCGATTCTGGCCGGGCGGGTGGGTGGGTGGCGCGCGCCCATCGGCCGATTCTGGCCGGGCGGGTGGGTGGGTGGCGCGCGCCCATCGGCCGATTCTGGCCGGGCGGGTGGGTGGGTGGGCGCGCGCCCATCGGCCGTTTCTGGCCGGGCGGGTGGGTGGGTGGCGCGCGCCCATCGGCCGATCTGGCCGGGCGGGTGGGTGGGTGGCGCGCGCCCATCGGCCGATTTCTGGCCGGGCGGGTGGGTGTGGTGGCGCGCGCCCATCGGCCGATTCTGGCCGGGCGGGTGGGTGGGTGGCGCGCGCCCATCGGCCGATTCTGGCCGGGCGGGTGGGTGGGTGGCGCGCGCCCATCGGCCGATTCTGGCCGGGCGGGTGGGTGGGTGGCGCGCGCCCATCGGCCGATTCTGGCCGGGCGGGTGGGTGGGTGGCGCGCGCGCCCATCGGCCGATTCTGGTCGGGCGGGTGGGTGGGTGGCGCGCGCCCATCGGCCGATTCTGGCCGGGCGGGTGGGTGGGTGGCGCGCGCCCATCGGCCGATTCTGGCCGGGCGGGGTGGTGGGGGCGCGCCCATCGGCCGATTCTGGCCGGGCGGGTGGGTGGGTGGCGCGCGCCCATCGGCCGATTCTGGCCGGGCTGGTGGGTGGGTGGCGCGCGCCCATCGGCCGATTCTGGCCGGGCGGGTGGGTGGGTGGCGCGCGCCCATCGGCCGATTCTGGCCGGGCGGGTGGGTGGGTGGCGCGCGCCCATCGGCCGATTCTGGCCGGGCGGGTGGGTGGGTGGCGCGCGCCCATCGGCCGATTCTGGCCGGGCGGGTGGGTGGGTGGCGCGCGCCCATCGGCCGATTCTGGCCGGGCGGGTGGGTGGCGCGCGCCCATCGGCCGATTCTGGCCGGGCGGGTGGGTGGGTGGCGCGCGCCCATCGGCCGATTCTGGCCGGACGGGTGGGTGGGGCGCGCCCATCGGCCGATTCTGGCCGGGCGGGTGGGTGGGTGGGTGGCGCGCGCCCATCGGCCGATTCTGGCCGGGCGGGTGGGGTGGGTGGCGCGCGCCCATCGGCCGATTCTGGCCGGGCGGGTGGGTGGCGCGCGCCCATCGCCCGATTCTGGCCGGGCGGTGGTGGCGCGCGCCCATCGGCCGATTCTGGCCGGGTGGGTGGGTGGCGCGCGCCCATCGGCCGATTCTAGCCGGGCATGTGGGTGGCGCGCGCCCATCGGCCGATTCTGGCCGGGCGGGTGGCTGGCGCGCCTGTCGGCCAATTCTGGCCGGGGGGTTGGCTGGGTGGCGCGGGCCCATCGGCCGATTCTGGCCGGGGGGCTGGCAGGGTGGCGCGCGCACATCGGCCGATTCTGGCTGGGTGGCGCGCGCCCGTCGGGCAATTGTGCCCGGGGGGTTGGCTGGGGTGGCGCGCACCCATCGGCCGATTCTGGCCGGGTGGTTGGGTGGGTGGCGCGCGCCCATCGGCCGATTCCGGCCGGGGGGCTAGCAGGGTGGCGCGCGCCCATCAGCCGATTCTGGCCGGGTGGCGCGCGCCCATCGGCCAATTCTGGCCGGGGGGTTGGCTAGGTGGCGCGCGCCCATCGGCCGATTCTGGTCGGGGGGTTGGCTGGGTGGCGCGCGCCCATCGGCCAAATCTGGCCGGGGGGCTGGGTGGCGCGCGCCCATCGGCCGATTTTGGCCGGGGGGCTGGCTGGGTGGCGCGCGCCCATCGGCCCATTCTGGCGGGGTGGCGCGCACCCATCGGCCGATTTTGGCCGGGGGGCTGGCAGGGTGGCGCGCGCCCATCGGCCAATTCTGGCCGGGGGGCTGGCAGGGTAGCGCACGCCCATCGGCCGATTTTGGCCGGGTGGCGCGCGCCCATCGGCCGATTGTGGCCGGGGGCCTACGGGGTGTCGCGCGCCCATCGGCCGATTTTGGCCGGGCGGCGCGCGCCCATCAGCCGATTCTGGGCGGGTGGTTGGCTGGGTGGCGCGCACCCATCGGCCGATTCTGGCCGGGTGGTTGGCTGGGTGGCGCGCACCCATCGGCCGATTGTGGCCGGGGGCCTACGGGGTGTCGCGCGCCCATCGGCCGATTTTGGCCGGGCGGCGCGCGCCCATCAGCCGATTCTGGCCGGGGGGCTGGCAGGGTGGCGCGCGCCCATCGGCCGGTTCTGGGCGGGTGGTTGGCTGGGTGGCGCGCACCCATCGGCCGATTCTGGCCGGGGGCTGGCAGGGTGGCGCGCGCCCATCGGCCAATTCTGGCCGGGTGGTTGGCTGGGTGGCGCGCGCCCATCGACCTTCTAGCCGGGTGGCGCGCGCCCAGCGGCCAATTGTGGCCGGGGGGTTGGCTGGGTGGCGCACGCCCATCGGCCGATTGTGGTCGGGGGGTTGGCTGGGTGGCGCGCGCCCATCGGCCAATTCTGGCCGGGGGGCTGGGGTGGCGCGCGCCCATCGGCCGATTTTGGCCGGGGGGCTGGCTGGCGCGCGCCCATCGGCCGATTCTGGCCGGGCGGCGCGCGCCCATCGGCCGATTCTGGCCGGGGGGCTGGCAGGGTGGCGCGCGCCCATCGCCCGATTTTGGGCGGGTGGTTGGCTGGGTGGCGCGCACCCATCGGCCGATTCTGGCCGGGGGGCTGGCAGGGTGGCGCGCACCCATCAGCCGATTCTGGCCGGGTGGCGCGCGCCCATCGGCCAATTCTGGCCGGGTGGTTGGCTGGGTGGCGCGCGCCCATCGACCTTCTAGCCGGGTGGCGCGCGCCCATCGGCCAATTGTGGCCGGGGGGTTGGCTGGGTGGCGCACGCCCATCGGCCGATTGTGGTCGGGGGGTTGGCTGGGTGGCGCGCGCCCATCGGCCAATTCTGGCCGGGGGGCTGGGTGGCGCGCGCCCATCGGCCGATTTTGGCCGGGGGGCTGGCAAGGTGGCGCGCGCCCATCGGCCGATTCTGGCCGGGTGGCGCGCGCCCATCGGCCAATTCTGGCCGGGGGGTTGGCTGGGTGGCGCGCGCCCATCGGCCGATGCTCGCCGGGTGGTTGGGTGGGTGGCGCGCACCCATCGGCCGATTCTGGCCGGGGGGCTGGCAGGGTGGCGCACGCCCATCGGCCAATTCTGGCCGGGGGGCTGGCGGAGTGGCGCGCGCCCATCGGCCGATTATGGCCGGGTGGCACGCGCCCATCGGCCAATTCTGGGCGGGGGGTTGGCTGGGTGGCGCGCGCCCATCGTCCGATGCTGGCCGGGTGGTTGGGTGGGTGGCGCGCACCCATCAGCCGATTCAGGCTGGAGGGCTGGCAGGGTGGCGCGCGCCCATCGGCCGATTCTGGCCGGGTGGCGCGCGCCCATCGGCCAATTCTGGCCGGGGGGCTGGCAAGGTGGCGCGCGCCCATCGGCCAATTCTGGCCGGGGGGCTGGCACGGTAGCGCGCGCCCATCGGCCGATTTCGGCCGGGTGGCGCGCGCCCATCGGCCGATTGTGGCCGGGGGGCTGGCTGGCGCGCGCCCATCGGCCGACTCTGGCCGGGCGGCGCGCGCCCATCGGCCGATTCTGGCCGGGGGGTTGGCTGGGTGGCGCGCGCCCATCGGCCGATTCTGGGCGGGTGGTTGGCTGGGTGTCGCGCACCCATCGGCCGATTCTGGCCGGGGGGGCTGGCAGGGTGGCGCGCACCCTTCAGCCGATTCTGGCCGGGTGGCGCGCGCCCATCGGCCAATTCTGGCCGGGTGGTTGGCTGGGTGGCGCGCGCCCATCGACCTTCTAGCCGGGTGGCGCGCGCCCATCGGCCAATTGTGGCCGGGGGGTTGGCTGGGTGGCGCACGCCCATCGGCCGATTCTGGCCGGGTGGCGCGCGCCCATTGGCCAATTCTGGCCGGGGGGTTGGCTGGGTGGCGCGCGCCCATCGGCCGATGCTCGCCGGGTGGTTGGGTGGGTGGCGCGCACCCATCAACCGATGCTGGCCGGGGGGCTGGCAGGGTGGCGCACGCCCACCGGCCGATTCTGGCCGGGGGGCTGGCGGGGTGGCGCGCGCCCATCGGCCGATTCTGGCCGGGTGGCACGCGCCCATCATCCAATTCTGGGCGGGGGGTTGGCTGGGTGGCGCGCGCCCATCGGCCGATGCTGGCCGGGTGGTTGGGTGGGTGGCGCGCACCCATCGGCCGATTCTGGCTGGAGGGCTGGCAGGGTGGCGCGCGCCCATCGGCCGATTCTGGCCGGGTGGCGCGCGCCCATCGGCCAATTCTGGCCTGGGGGCTGGCAGGGTGGCGCGCGCCCATCGGCCGATTCTGGCCGGGTGGCGCGCGCCCGTCGGCCGATTTTGGCCGGGGGTCTGGCGGGGTGGCGCGCACATATCGGCCGATTCTGGCCGGGTGGCGCGCGCCCATTGGCCAATTCTGGCCGGGGGGTTGGCTGGGTGGCGCGCGCCCATCGGCCGATTCTGGCCGGGGGGCTGGCAGGGTGGCGCGCGCCCATCGGCCGATTCTAGCCGGGTGGCGCGCGCCCATCGGCCAATTCTGGCCGGGGGGTTGGGTGGCTGGCGCGCGCCCATCGGCCGATGCTCGCAGGGTGGTTGGGTGGGTGGCGCGCACCCATTGGCCGATTCTGGGCGGGGGGTTGGCAGGGTGGCGCGCGCCCACCGGCCGATTCTGGCCGGGTGGCACGCGCCCATCGGCCAATTCTGGGCGGGGGGTTGGCTGAGTGGCGCGCGCCCATCGGCAGATGCTGGCCGGGTGGTTGGGTGGGTGGCGCGCGCCCATCGGCCGATTCTGGCCGGGTGGCGCGCGCCCATTGGCCAATTCTGGCCGGGGGGTTGGCTGGGCGGCGCGCGCCCATCGGCCGATTCTGGCCGGGTGGCGCGCGCCCATTGGCCAATTCTGGCCGGGGGGTTGGCTGGGTGGCGCGCGCCCATCGGCCGATTCTGGCCGGGTGGCTAGCTAGGTGGCGTGCACCCATCAGCCGATTCTGGCCGGGGGGCTGGCAGGGTGGCGCGCGCCCATCGGCCGATTCTGGCCGGGGGGCTGGCAGGGTGGCGCGCACCCATCAGCCGATTGTGGCTAGGTGGCGCGCGCCCATCGGCCAATTCTGGCCGGGTGGTTAGCTGGGTGGCGTGCGCCCATCGGCCGATTCTGGCCGGGTGGCGCGCGCCCATCGGCCAATTCTAGCCAGGGGGTTGGCTGGGTGGCGCGCGCCCATCGGCCGATTCTTGTTGGGGGGTTGGGTGGCGCGCGCCCATCGGCCGATTTTGGCCCGGGGGCTAGCTGGCGCGCGCCCATCGGCCGATTCTGGCCGGGGGGCTGGCTGGGTGGTGCGCGCCCATCGGCCGATTCTGGCCGGGGGGCTGGCAGGGTGGCGCGCGCCCATCGGCCGATTCTGGCCGGGTGGCGGCGCCCATCGGCCAATTCAGGCCGGGGGGTTGGCTAGGTGGCGCGCGCCCATCGGCCGATGCTCGCCGGGTGCTTGGGTGGGTGGCGCGCACCCATCGGCGGACTCTGGCCGGGGGGCTGCCAGGGTGGCGCGCGCCCATCAACCGACTCTGGCCGGGTGGCGCGCGCCCATCGGCCAATTCTGGCCGGGGGGCTGGCAGGGTGGCGCGCGCCCATCGGCCGATTCTGGCCGGGTGGCGCGCGCCCATCGGCCGATTCTGGCCCGGGGGATGGCAAGGTGGCGCGCGCCCATCGGCGGATTCTGGCCGGGTGGCGCGCGCCCATCGGCCAATTCTGGCCGGGGGGTTGGCTGGGTGGCACGCGCCCATCGGCCGATTCTGGCCGGGTGGTTGGCCGGGTGGCGCGCACCCATGGGCCAATTCTGGCCGGGTGGCGCGCGCCCATCGGCCAATTTTGGACAGGTGGTTGGCTGGGTGGCGCGCGCCCATCGGCCGATTCCTGCCGGGTGGCGCGCGCCCATCGGCCAATTCTGGCCGGGGGGTTGGCTGGGTGGCGCGCGCCCATCGGCCGATTCTGGTCGAGGGTTGGCTGGGTGGCGCGCGCCCATCGGCCAATTCTGGCCGGGGGGGTGGGTGGCGCGCGCCCATCGGCCGATTTTGGCCGGGGGGCTGGCTGCCGCGCGCCCATCGGCCGATTCTGGCCCGGGAGCTGGCTGGGTGGCGCGCGCCCATCGGCCGATTCTGGCCGGGGGGCTAGCAGGGTGGCGCGCGCCCATCGGCCGATTCTGGCCGGGTGGCGCTCGCCCATCGGCCAATTCTATCCGGGGGGTTGGCTGGGTGGCGCACGCCCATCGGCCGATGCTGGCCGGGTGGTGGGGTGGGTGGCGCGCACCCATCGGCCGATTCTGGCCGGGGGGCTGGCAGGGTGGCGCGCGCCCATCGGCCGATTCTGGCCGGGTGGCGCGCGCCCATCGGCCAATTCTGGCCGGGGGGCTGGCAGGGTGGCGCGCGCCCATCGGCCGATTCCGGCCGGGTGGTTGGCAGGGTGGCGCGCGCCCATCGGCCGATTCTGGCCGGGTGGTTGGCTGGGTGGCGAGCACCCATCGGCCGATTCTGGCCGGGTGGCGCGCGCCCATCGGCTAATTCTGGCCGGGGGGTTGGCTGGGTGGCGCGCGCCCATCGGCCGACGCTGGCCGGGGGGCTAACAGCGTGGCGCGCGCCCATCAACCGATTCTGGCCGGGGGGCTGGCTGGGTGGCGCGCGCCCATCGGCCGATTCTGGCCGTGGGGGCTGGCAAGGTGGCGCGCGCCCATCGGCCGATTCTGGCCGGGGGGCAGGCAGGGTGACGCACGCCCATCGGCCGATTCTGGCCGGGTGGCGCACGCCCATCGGCCAATTGTGGCCGGGTGGCTGCCTGGGTGGGGCGCGCCCATCGGCCGATTCTTGCCGGGGGGGGGGGGGGGGGGTGGCGCGCGCCCATCGGCCGATTCTGGCCGGGTGGCGCGCACCCATCGGCCGATTCTGGCCGGGGGGCTGGCAGGGTGGCGCGCGCCCATCGGCCGATTCTGGCCGGGTGGCGCGCGCCCATCGGCCAATTTTGGCCGGGGGGTTGGCTGGGTGGCGCGCGCCCATCGGCCGATTTTGGCCGGGTGGTTGGCTGGGTGGCGCGCGCCCATTGGCCGATTTTGGCCGGGGGGCTGGCACGGTGGCGCGCGCCCATCGGCCAATTGTGGCCGGGTGGCGCGCGCCATCGGCCAATTCCGCCCGGGGGGCTGGCACGGTGGCGCGCGCCCATCGGCCGATTCTGGCAAGGTGGTTGGCTGGGTGGCGCGCGCCCATCGCTCTGGCCGGGGGGTTGGCTGGGTGGCGGGCGCCCATCGGCCAAATCTGGCCGGGGGGCTGGGTGGCGCGCGCCCATCGGCCGATTTTGCCCGGGGGGCTGGCTAGCGCGCGCCCATCGGCCAAATCTCTGGCCGGGGGGCTGGCTGGGTGGCACGCGCATATCGGCCGATTCTGGCCGGGGGGCTGGCAGGGTGGCGCGCGCCCATCGGCCAATTCTGGCCGGGTGGCGCGCGCCCATCGGCCAAATCTGACCGGGGGCTGGCAGGGTGGCGCGCGCCCATCGGCCAATTCTGGCCGGGGGGCTGGCAGCGTGGCGCGCGCCCATCGGCCGATTCTGGCCGGGTGGCGCGCGCCCATGAGCCAATTCTGGCCGGGGGGCTGGCAGGGTGGCGCGCGCCCATCGGCCGATTCTGGCCGGGTGGCGCGCGCCCATCGGCCAAATCTGGCCGGGGGGCTGGCAGGGTGGCGCGCGCCCATCGGCCAATTCTGGCCGGGGGCTGGCAGCGTGGCGCGCGCCCATCGGCCGATTCTGGCCGGGTGGCGCGCGCCCATGAGCCAATCCTGGCCGGGGGGCTGGCCGGGTGGCGCGCGCCCATCGGCCAATTCTGGCCGGGTGGCGCGCGCCCATCGGCCAATTCTGGCCGGGGGGTTGGCTGGGTGGCGCGCGCCCATCGGCCGAATCTGGCCGGGGAATCGGTGGCGCGCGCCCACCGGCCGATTCTTGCCGGGGGGCTGGGTGGCGCGCGCCCATCGGCCGATTTTGGCCGGGGGGCTGGCACGGTGGCGCGCGCCCATCGGCCGATTCTGGCCGGGTGGCGCGCGCCCATCGGCCAATTCTGGCCGGGGGGTTGGCTGGGTAGCGCGCACCCATCGGCCGATTCTGGCCGGGTGGTTGGCTGGGTGGCGCGCACCCATCACACAAATCTGGCCGGGGGGCTGGCAGGGTGGCGCGCGCCCATCGGCCGATTCTTGCCGGGTGGCGCGCGCCATCGGCCAATTTTGGCCGGGGGGTTGGCTGGGTGGCGCGCGCCCAACGGCCGATTCTGGCCGGGGGGTTGGCTGGGTGGTGCGCGGCCATCGGCCGATTGTGGCCGGGTGCTTGGCTGGGTGGCGCGCGCCCATCGGCCGATTCTGGCCGGGTGGCGCGCGCCCATCGGCCAATTCTGGCCGGGGGGCTGGCAGGGTGGCACGCGCCCATCGGCCGATTCTGGCCGGGTGGTTGGCTGGGTGGCGCGCACCCATCGGCCGATTCTGGCCGGGTGGCGCGCGCCCATCGGCCAATTCTGGCCGGGGGGTTGGCTGGGTGGCGCGCGCCCATCGGCCGATGCTGGCCGAGGGGCTGACAGGGTGGCGCGCGCCCAGCAACCGATTCTGGCCGGGGGGCTGGCTGGGTGGCGCGCGCCCATCGGCCGATTCTGGCCGTGGGGGCTGGCAGGGTGGCGCGCGCCCATCGGCCGATTCTGGCCGGGGGGCAGGCAGGGTGGCGCACGCCCATCGGCCGATTCTGGCCGGGTGGCGCACGCCCATTGGCCAATTCTGGCCGGGTGGGTGGCTGGGTGGGGCGCGCCCATCGGTTGATTCTGGCCGGGTGGCGCGCGCCCATCGGCCAATTGTGGCCGTGGGGCTGGCTAGGTGGCGCGCGCCCATCGGCCGATTCTGGCCGGGTGGTTGGCTGGGTGGCGCGCACACATCGGCCGATTCTAGCCGGGGGGCCGGCAGAGTGGCGCGCGCCCATCGGCCGATTCTGGCCGGATGGCGCGCGCCCATCGGCCGATTCTGGCGGGGGGGTTGGCTGGGTGGCGCGCGCCGGTCGGCCGATTCTGGCCGCGTGGCGCGCGCCCATCGGCCGATTCTGGCCGGGGGGTTGGCTGGGTGGCGCGCACCCATCGGCCAAATTTGGCCGGGGGCTGGGTGGGTAGCGCGCGCCGGTCGGCCGATTCTGGCCGCGTGGCGCGCGCCCATCGACCAATTCTGGCCGGGGGGTTGGCTAGGTGGCGCGCGCCCATCGGCCGATTCTGGCCGGGGGGTTGGCTGGGTGGCGCGCGCCCAGCGGCCGATTCTGGCTGGGGGGCTGGGTGGCGCGCGCCCATTGGCCGATTCTGGCTGGGGGGTTTGGCTGGCGCGCGCCCATCCGCCGATTCTGGCCGGGGGGCTGGCTGTCGCGCGCCCATCGGCCGATTCTGGCCGGGGGGCTGGCTGGTCGGCGCGCGCCCATCGGCCGATTCTGGCCGGGGGGCTGGCAGGGTGGCGCGCGCCCATGGGGCGATTCTGGCCGCGGGGCTGAGTGGCTGGCCCGCGCCCATCAGCCGATTCTGGCCGGGAGGCTGGGTGGCGCGCATACATCGGCCGATTCTGGCCAGGGGGCTGGATGGGTGGCGCGCGCCCATCGGCCGATTCTGGCCGGGGGGGTGGCTGGGTGGCGCGCGCCCATCGGCCGATTCTGGCGGGGGGGCTGGATGGGTGGCGCACGCCCATTGGCCGATTCTGGCCGGGGGGTTGGCTGGGTGGCGCGCGCCCATTGGCCGATTCTGGCCGGGGGGTTGGCTGGGTGGCGCGCGCCCATCGGCCGATTCTAGCCGGGGGGCCGGGTGGCGCGCGCCCATCAGCCGATTTTGGCCGGGGGGCTGGCAGGGTGGCGCGCGCCCATCGGGCGATTCTGGCCGGGAGGCTGGGTGGCGCGCGCCCATTGGCCGATTCTGGCCGGGGGGTTGGCTGGGTGGCGCGCGCCCATCGGCCGATTCTAGCCGGGGGGCCGGGTGGCGCGCGCCCATCAGCCGATTTTGGCCGGGGGGCTGGCAGGGTGGCGCGCGCCCATCGGGCGATTCTGGCCGGGAGGCTGGGTGGCGCGAGCCCATCAACTGATTTTGGCCGGGGGGCTGGGTGGCGCGCGTCCATCGGCCGATTCTGGCCGGGGGTTGGCTAGGTGGCGCGCGCCCATCGGCCAATTCTGGTCGGGGGGGTGAATGGGTGGCGCGCGCCCATCGGCAGATTCTGGCCGGGGGGTTGGCTTGGTGCCGCGCGCCCATCCGCCAATTCTGGCCGGGGGCTGGGTGGCACGCGCCCATTGGCCGATTGTGGCCGGGGGGCTGGCTGGGTGGTGCGCGCCCAGCGGCTGATTCGGGCCGGAGAGCTGGGTGGCACGCGCCCATTGGCCGATTGTGGCCGGGGGGCTAGCTGCGTGGCGCGCGCCCATCGGCCGATTTTGGTCGGGGGGCCGGGTGGTGCGCGCCCATCGGCCGATTCTGGCCGGGGCTGGCTGGGTCGCGCGCGCCCATCGGCCGATTGAAGCCGGGGGGCTGGGTGGGTGGCGCGCGACCATCGGCCGAGACTAACCAGGGGGCTAGGGGCTGCGCGCCCATCGGCCGATTCGGGCCGGGGGGTTGGCTGGGTGGCAGGCGCCCATCGCCCGATTATGGCCGGGGGCTGGGTGGGTGGCGCGCGTCCATTGGCCGATTCTGGCCGGGGGGCTGGCTAGGTGGTGCGCACCCATAGGCCGATTCTAGCTAAGGGGTTGGCTCGGTGGCGCGCGCCCATCGGCCGATTCTGGCCGGGGGGGTGCCTGGGTGGCGGCGCCCATTGGCCGATTCTGGCTGAGCGGTTGGCTGGGTGGCGCGCGCCCATCGGCCGATTATGGCCGGGGGGTTGGCTGGGTGGCACGCGCCCATCGGCCGATTCTGGCCGGGGGGCTCACTTGGTGGTGCGCGACCATCGGCCGATTCTGGACGGGGGCTTGGCTGGGTGGCGCCCGCCCATCGCCCGAATCTGGCCGGGGGGCTAGCTGGGCGGTTCGCGCCCATTGGCCGATTTTGGCCGGGGGGTTGGCTGGGTGGCGTGCGCCCATTGGCCGATTCTGGCCGAGGGGTTGGCTGGGTGGCGCGCGCCCATCGGCCGATTCTGGTCAGGGGGCTGGGTGGGTGGCGCGCGCCCATCGGCCGATTCTGGCCGGGGGGCTAGCTGGGTGACGCGTGCCCATCGGCCGAATGTGGCTAGGGGGCTGGATGGGTGGCGCGCGCCCATCGGCCGATTCTGGCCGGGGGGGTGGCTGGGTGGCGCGCGCCCATCGGCCGACTCTGTCCGGGTGGTTGGCTAGGTGGCGCGCGCCCATCGGCCGATTCTGGCCGGGGGGCTGGCTGGGTGGCGCGTGCCCATCGGCCGATTCTGGCCGGGGGCTTGGCTCGGTGGCGCGCGACCATCGGCCGACTCTGGCCGGGGGGCTAGGGGGTGCGCGCCAATCGGCGGATTCGGGCCGCGGGGTTGGCTGGGTGGCGCGCGCCCATCGGCCGGAACTGGCCAGGGGGCTGGTTGGGTGGCCCGCCCATCGGCCGATTCTGACCGGGGGGCTGGCTGGGTGGCGTGCGCCCATCGGCCGATTCTGGCCAGGGGGCTGGCTGGGTGGCGCGCGCCCATCGGCCGATTTAGGCAGGGGGGCTGGGTGGCGCGCGCCCATCCGCTAATTCTGGCCGGGGGGCCGGGTGGCACGCGCCCATCGCCGATTGTGGCCGGGGGGGTGGCTGAGTGGTGCGCGCCCATCGGCCGATTCGGGCCGGGGAGCTGGGTGGCGCGCGCCCATCGGCCCATTCCGGCCGGGGGGCTAGCTGCGGGGCGCGCGCCCATCAGCCGATTCTGGTCGGGGGGCTTGGTGGCGCGCGCCCATCAGCCGATTTTGGCCGGGGGGCCGGGTGGTGCGCGCCCATCGGCCGATTCCGGCCGGGGCTGGCTGGGTCGCGCGCGCCCATCGGCCGATTTTGACCAGGGGGCTAGGGGCTGCGCGCCCATCGGCCGATCCTTGCTGAGGGGGTGGCTGGGTGGCGCGCGCCCATCGGCCGATTCTGGCCGGGGGGTTGCCTGATGGCGGCGCCCATCTGCCGATCCTGGGTGAGGGGTTGGCTGGGTGGCGCGCGCCCATCAGCCGATTATGGCCGGGTGGTTGGCTGGGTGGCGCGCAACCATCGCCCGATTCTGGCCGGGGGGCTAGCTGGGTGGTGCGCGCCCATTGGCCGATTTTGGCCGGGGGGTTGGCTGGGTGGCGCGCGTCCATTGGCCAATTCTGGCCGAGGGGTTGGCTAGGTGGCGCGCGCCCATCGGCCCATTCTGGTCAGGGGGCTGGGTGGCGAGCGCCCATTGGCTGATTTTGGCCGGGGGGCCGGGTGGCGCGCGCGCATCGGCCGATTCTGGCCGGGGGGCTGGGCGGCGCGCGCGCATCCGCCGATTCTGGCCGGGGGGCTAGCTGGGTGGCGCGCGCCCATCGTCCGAATCTGGCCGGGGGGCTAGGTGTTGCGCGCCCATCGGCCGATTCTGGCCGGGGGGTTGGCTGGGTGGCGCGCGCCCACCGGCCGATTCGGGCCGAGGGGCTGGCTAAGTGGCGCGCGCCCATCGGCCGATTCTGGCCGGGGGGCTAGCTGGGTGGCGCGCGCCCATCTGCCGATTGTGGCCGGGGGGCTGGCTGGGTGGCGCGCGCCCATCGGCCGATTCTGGCCGGGGGGCTAGGTGGCGCACGCCCAGCGGCCGATTCTGGCCAGGATGGTCGGCGGTGCGCGCCCATGCGCCGATTCTGGCCAGGTGGTTGGCTGGGTGGCGCGCACCCATCGGCCAATTCTGGCCGGGGGGCTGGCTGGGTTGCGCGCGCCCATCGGCCGATTCTAGCCGGGTGGTTGGCTGGGTGGCGCGCGCCCATCGGCCGATTCTGGCCGGGGGGCTGGCTGGGTTGCGCGTGCCCATCGGCCGATTTTGGCCGGGGTGTTGCCTGGGTTGCGCCCGACCATCGGCCGACTCTGGCCGGGTGGTTGGCTAGGTGGCGCGCGGCCATCGGCCGATTTTGGCCGGGGGGCTGGCTGGGTGGCGCGTGCCCATCGGCCGAATCTGGCCAGTGGGCTAGGGGGTGCGCACCCATCGGCCGATTCTGGCCGGGATGGCTGGGCGGTGCGCGCCCATTGGCCGATTCTGGCCAGGGGGCTAGCTGGGTGGCGCGTGCCCATCGGCCGAATCTGGCCGGGGGGCTAGGGGGTGCGCACCCATCGGCCGATTCTGGTCGGGATGGCTGAGCGGCGCGCGCCCATCGGCCGATTTTGGCCGCGGGGTTGGCTGGGTGGCGCGCGCCCATCGGCCGATGGCGGCCGGGGGGCTGGCTAGGTGGCACGCGCCCATCGGCCGATTTTGGCCGGGGGGCTGGGTGGCACGCGCCCATCGGCCGCTTCTGACCGGGGGGGCTGGGTGGCGTGCGCCCATCGGCCGATTCTGGCCGGGGGGCTGGCTGGGTGGCGCGCGCCCATTGGCCGATTTTGGCCGGGGGGCTGGGTGGCGCGCGCCCATCGGCCAATTTTGGCAGGAAGGTTGGCTGGGTGGCGCGCGCCCATCGGCCGATTGTGGCAGGGGGGTTGGCTGGGTGGCGCGCGCCCATCGGCCGATTCTGGCCGGGGGGGCTGGCTGGGTGGCGCGCGCCCATCGGCCGTTTCTGGCCGGGGGGGCTGGCTGGGTGGCGCGCGCCCATCGGCCGATTCTAGCCGGGGGGCTGGGTGGGTGGCACGCGCCCATCGGGCGATTCTGGCCCGGGGGCTGGCTGGGTGGCTCGCGCCCATGAGACGATTTTGGCCGGGGGGTTGGCTGGGTCCCGCGCGCCCATCGGCCGATTGTGGCCGGGGGCCTGGCTGGGTGGCGTGCGCCCATCGGCCGATTCTGGCCGGGGGGCTGGGTGGCGCGCGCCCATCGGCCGATTCTGGCCGGGATGGCTGGGGGGCGCGCGCCCATCAGCCGATTCTGGCCGGGGGTTTGGCTGGGTGGCGCGCGCCCATTGGCCGATTGTGGCCGGGGGGCTAGCTGGGTGGCGCGCGCACATCGGCCGATTCTGGCCGGCACCCTCGCTTTGTGGTGGCTTAAATTTGGGCCACCCGGGTACAAGGGCAGGGGTGAAGCAAGGGCAAGGGCGAGAACGGGGTTGGGAACGAGGCTAGGGGTGTGGGCCGCAAAGGCCAAGGCCGGGCCAGAGGCAAGGGTGGGGTTAGGGACAGGGGCAAGGGCCCATTATTGCCCCCTAGCTAGAGAGGGAAGCACCATTCCTCTGTCACTATCCCCCGGCCACCATACCAACAAGCAACTATTGGGTTGCCCCCTTGGGCGGCAGAGGGGGTTGCCCCCCGCTCCCCCAACCTCGGCACTTCCCTACCTTGGTCCTAGGCTTTGGACATTGTTTTCCACTCCCCAAATCACAGCCTCAGCGGCAGGCCCCTCGGCCTCCCCCGATGGCCACCCCTGTGCCCCATCAGGGGGGGGGGGGGGGATAGCGTTCCCCCGGCATCGGAAGGGGGGGGGGGGCAAAATGAAAACCCCGGTCCTCATACCACCAAGCCACTATCGGGGCGCCTGCCAAGTGGGGAGTTGTCTAGAACCTTGGAGCACTTTATTTGAGCTCCATTGCTCGATGTTGAGGCCCGAGGTTTGGCGATTCGAACCCATGAATGGGGCTACAAATCACACTCAACCCCGTCTTTACAAGAACCCTCAATTTTCGGTGCACCAATGTCCGATCCCACCACCACACCAAATTTCTCTGTTGGCGGAGGACCTTGTGTGGCAAGGTCAATGAAACAAGGAAATGCAATTCGATTGATGCACTCAAATTTCAAAATTTGTTGAAAATTCTGCAAAGTTTTCTTCTAGTACCCGTATTGGCATGGCCTGACTTTCATTGGTTGTTGCGCACGTTCTTGCACCCTTCATCGTTCTATTTAAATGGTATGTTGTCATGTTAACATGCTATATGAACAACTATTTGACCTGCAGCAAATCATATTGATGTCTGCCCAATTGCAGCAACGTTGGTACAACAACTGCTGGTCTGGCTAATTTTGCCATGCAACGTGAACAACCAACAACCATGTCAACAATCAACTCACTTTAACTTGGATACCTATTGGTGAAATCAAGCTGATAGTTTGATATCTTCATCCGGGAACAACTAGGCTTCATGGGCTGCGTTGTTTGTTGCTTCTTCGCGAAGCGCCGTAAGACACAAACCCATGCAACCCGTTAAGCGAGAGAAATATGCATTGTGAGTGAAAGGTATTGAGTTAAGGCAGCATAATGGACACTTTGGCCACCACCCAACGCCCCGTGAAGCTTCACCTTACCTGCCTTACCCCCCATAGACACACAGCCTGATCAACCACATCACACTTTGGCCCCGAACACCGGTTGTGTGGCGCGTTGTGCACCATCCTCCAAATGTGCATGCTCCGACTACGGTGCTGAATGATTTGATGGACTATTGGAGCTGCACACGCAACCTTACGCCCCCAACACTTGCTGTGCCTACCCCTACTATTGGTGAAATGACTTCTACTACCTCACAGTTTGGATTAAATCAATGCTACGTTATCCCAAAAAAATATGCCATGTGGTGTCCTTTGTTGCATGTATTGATTTGTAGTTTGTACTCTTGGTGGATTGATTTTTGGTTGATTGGTATCGACATTGTCGTCTTGCGACTTCATGTGCCTTTGCAAATGTGTTCATTGCTTTTCGTGTTCATTGTAAAAATCTTTTCCCTAGAGACACAATGCTATGTGAAACAAAATACTTTTGTTTCAGATGCATCCTACAAACCTGTTGGTGTATTGTGCGCAATTTCCTGTAAACATCTGACTGAAATGTCTGAAATTTTTGTTTTTAGAATCTGGCATCTAAAAAACATCCCTCCATGCCGAGGAATTGGATCGCAGCTTCCGATCTTTGTAACAAAACAAAAAAAAGTGGGAGTGACACCCCAAACCCAGAACAAGCAGGGTTTTGGGCCGCGCTGGTAAATATTAATTGGCGGAGGATGTGTTGATGTTTGTTCAGTACAAGCATTTCCCCCCGTTTCCACCTAGTCTTGCTTGCTTTTCCATGATTAAATAACCATCCGGGTTTACTTCCCGGAATGGCAGTATCTGGGGCTCAAAAAAGAAAATGATGGCCCTCAGAAATCCTGCACTTGCAACCTGCAAACCAGCAAAACTACAAAATGTAAAGCAAAATGTATAACTGAACTAACCGTGGGGGCAATCGCCCCCCCACTCCACTACTGGGTGGGCTTTTGGGCGGGATATGGGTACAGCCCCCACGGTTTTTGTGGTGGGGAGTTCAAAAACACACACTTTGGGATGGTTTGTGGAGGGTTGGAGCTGGGTCAAGGCCTAAGAAAAGCTAAAATGACATCATTACTGTTCGGATCCTAGCCGGCGTACTGGAAATGGACATTTGGCCGAAAAATAGTACACACTACCCCGGAATAATGTACTATTGGGGAGTAGTTGTCTCACTCTTCGGTGTTGCTATGGTGTACCAACCCATATTGGGGGTAGGGAACAACATTTTTGCGGGTTTCATCCTAATTTCCCCTATTTTTTGGTGCCCTAGTTGGGATCTTGCCAGCAATGCTGCCATACCCCTTTTTTTTAGCCCTTCCTACCACTTTGTGCCTTCAATATGCAGCCCCATCCACCCAAATTCCTTAAAAAACATGGTTTTCTGAGGTCCACCTCAAAATAGGGGTTGTGGTCTCTACTTTTGCATGCCACATATTTTGTGCAATGAGGCGAGCAAAGAGATCACAATCACAATGAGATGAAATGGCTGATAATGAAGCCAAACAACAATTGTTGGCATATTATGTCGAAAACCCAAAAACAAGGTATTGTACATCCAGCACCAAACATCTGGAGAAGCAGAGCTGCATTTGACACCTGCAAGGTTGTATGCCTGTGAAAAATCTAGCCAAAGCCACATGAGGTGAGGAAGGCCGTCCACTTGAAACAAACCATTGTACAGCCAGGAGGACATGTCATGGGCAGAATCCCCTTGCTGAATTTGGCAACTGCGACTTGTACATCTACAAAGATCCTCACCAATGCATAAGAAGCGAGGATGGACTCTTCAAGCAGCAACACAGGAAAAACAATATGAGGCAAGAATATATGTGGGATGCCTCCACTCCAAGCAATGGGACACCCAGCACCTCATATCCCTCACTTCCTGTGACACAACATCACAAAATCCAACCAAATGACCAACACAATCGTCACCTGCAAAAGCAGAATGCTGCACAACCAAATACAAATATTGCACTGTACACAAACTAAAATGCACACAACACATCAGTGCTTCTCTGTACATGAATACACCAAGCTTCCTCAAACTCATCAAAAGCAACCCTGAAATGGACATAAATTCTGGAGAAACAATACCAAGACGGAAAATACCCATAATCCAGTTTTGCTCTCTTCCAGGAGAGGTCCTGAGTGCATACGACTGCTCAGACGGCTGGTACAAGAGATTCTATCAGTGATTGCAGGATCATTTGCATGACTTGCCATCTTCATGCAAATGGTTTCCATGAATCGTTCAGTGATGGTGGCATTTGATGCATACACACACAGAAGAATGAAACCCACTTAGGGAATCACTCACAAATCAAACACATAGGCATATCAACACACCATGCCCTTAGTATCATTGACCCTAGCTGGCTGCACATGTTAAGGCACAGATTTGGTTGCTGAGTGGGTAAATTCCCCGATTCATGGCAACCATTTGCTCTCCTGGCACACTGTTTGTCAAGGTACTTCCCAGGGCACACATGGGGCATCCTTGCCTCTGCGGTAGCCACAAGCCATGCAGATATGCTTCTGAGCCCTCAGTGTTGCAGAAAGCCGTGTGAGGCACACTCTTGATGAGGGCACAACGTGGACCTCAGCTTGCAGCAGGGAATGCATTGTGCTTTGGTGCTATCCCAGGAAACACAACTCGCAGCGTTCACCGCATAGTCACACTCAGAGAGAAATATTTACCTTGCCGTTTGCTCGTTGATGCATGCCAATCATGTGGGCTGTTTATAGATTTCGAATAAAATGTATATGTGGTCATAATGGTCCGTTTTACATTGGCACACTATTCATCTGGATACAGAAAAACTGCTTGTGGTTGCCCAGCCCTGTGCCTATTGGGCTCAAAGCTGGTAAACAAAAGAATTCAAAGCAGTGCAACATCAACAACATCAACCCCTGCAATCTGCAGCACTCTTCATACAGACCGCCAGGGTGCACCAAAGATACCAACAGCCCAACTATTCCCACAAAGCTCAAAGTATTCATGTAAGGGCAGCGGGGTTTACTGGAACTTGGGGTTTCAAATGAATTTACCAGTTGGCATTGTGTTGGGGGAAAAGCAACAGTATGTTGGTCATTTGAGAAAAGTCTGCTTGGTTGCAATCCCCGCAAAAGTGGCCGAGAAGAAATGCATGACAGAAAGGGGCAGCATGGACACCACCTGGGGGCCTCAGATGCCTGCTTCAGAGCTGTGTTGACAGTCGTCATATTGACGAATTATCATGTAAGCATCGCATGGGGATAGCCTCAGCACACCGCTCCTCAAGCATGGCTGCCAGGAAACTTCTAGTGCTGCAAGGGAAACATAGGACTGTCAATCAATGGCTTGGGCACATTAGGCACATGGCGAAAAAGCAGAGAGGGGAAGGGCAAGGAAGAGAGGGGAGGTGAGGAGGAGGAAAGAGGTGAGGGAAGGGCGTGGACGAACCTCGGAGGAGTGACAAGCAGGTGTAAGCACACCTGTCAATAAGGGGTCGGGCCCCTACCCTCCGTCTCCCGTGCATCACCACCAGAACCTTCTGCCCCCTGCCCCCCCCCCCCGCACCCGCCCCCCGCCATTTGGGCCAGTTGGAGTTTGGACAATCTCGGAGGGTCAACCGGAAGCGATTGAGGCAGATTGAAAGACCGGTGAAGGCCAATGGGCTGACAAGACCGGCGCATATTTGCGGAGTACGACGTGACGGTATGTGTGACATGCGAAAAGCTAGCCGTCAGATGAATCAACTCACACTCAGCACGAACGGACCACGGCCTTCTCCCGCTTTGTGCAGATGAACCCCCACATTTGGCTGAATTGCACTGCATGCATGAGTGGGGCATTTACGCATGCTGGGGTGTTACAGGGGGTCACATGTGGTCACCACTGAGGATGCTGAAAGTGGCGGTTTTAGGCTTTCGCCAGCCACTTTTGGTCCGATTGGTTCGTGCAAAGCCCCCAACTGCAGTCACTCAGGCATTTTGGAAATCAAAATGGGCTACAAATGATGAAAGGTGAACTCTTGCAAAAGAGTTCAAGGACCCTCCAGGACCCTAACAATGGTGTTTTTGTGACAACGACAACCCCAATTTTGAACCTGTTTGTCCACACAACAGCCCTAAAACGCGCCAAGTGCACGGGGATCTGATGCATGCTGCACTGTGTGCTGTGAACATTGTGCAACGTGCGAAATGCCAACACACGGCCCAACAGCGCAGTCGCAATATTCAGTCTTGATGAGGGAGGGTCAGGGGTCAGTGGCAAGCACATTTTTGTGATGGGCCACGAAAGACAGAATTTCCTTTCCGATGCCTTTGGTGCCAATTGTCCTGTTAAGCCCAGTCTGGCTGTTCTTAATAGGGCTGTAGCTGGCCACGCCCAGTGCACATGTCTTTCAAAAATCCGTGGCGGGGGGGGGGGGGGACGGGGAGGTGGGGGTGTCGCACGCAAGGACGCCCTCTCAGGAATGTCACGCCCAGTGGCTTTGGAGTGCACTATTGCACATTTTGTTGCGAGGGGTCGTGGGTATGGGGGCACGGGGCAGCCAGGCTCGTGCCAGCCCGGGACATCGATTCAGAGAAAGAAAGGACAGTCAATGCTGGCACACACTTCGATTCGCGGCGGACACGCCGCACCAACGGGCCTGACCACATACCTCAGGCAGTAGTCACGCACACCCAATCATTTTCCACATCCACCGTCTTCTCCAGGGTCCTGCTGGGGCACAAGATCTCCTGCCGGGGCACCCACGCGACGTCGGCGCGCTCGGGGTCATTGAAGCACCGGTCACACACACGTGCACTGTCCTGGGGCCAGCGCTTAAACCACGGTCGCCCGTACATGGCCCGCGACTGGGCCGGGGCCGCGCGGTGCTGAGAGCATCCCGTACAGACCACCTCTCCGCACCGCCGGCAGTGATGTCGCCGATGGAATAGGTCGAACTTTCTGGGGCAGCTGGCACACGCCCGATACCCTGAATTGGCCATCCAGCACACCACCTTTGGGGCCCACTTCTGCACGTTCTCCAGGCGCTGCTCTGCGTCCGCAAAGAACTGGTCGTTCTCCGCAGTGACTTCGCCTCGGGCTGCATCTGAGAGGCGGTCGAGGCCATTGCAGAGTAAATTGCTACCCGACTCGGGTCGTTGTGCCTTGAGCTTTCTGACACCCCTCCCAAAACAGCAACACAGCAATCGATGTCTGCATTGTACATCCACGACTTCGACCCTTGTCCCCAGTGGCTGCATACTCCAAATGGACTGCATGCCCTCCTACTTGGCAGTGAAGACGAGGATACCGACACGGAGCAAAGTGTGTGGAAGTGGCCCTTGTTATATCAGCAAATGTGCCATGGCAAAGCCTCGTCCACAAAAATGCGGAATTTATGGTACTGCTCGTTGTCACAGAGTTGTGGTGGTGGTGGCCGCCGGGTCTGGAGCTCACGTGGGTCAAAACAAGAACCGGTTCTCATTGATGGTCCAATTGGTGCGGTTCATTTGCCAGATGCTCTATTTGTGGGTTCCAGAAAGGCTGGTTGGTGACTCACCCCTGCTCGTTTTGTTTTCTTGGGGTGGGGGTGCTGGGCTTTCTGTCTGTCATGGCGGGTTCGTCCCACAGCGATGATCAATCATTTCAATGGCCTTCATGCACAGCGGATTTGTGTTCAAGACCAGCGCTTGACTGCCTGCTGACAATCCTCGACAGAATCGGATTGGTCCGACTGCACCCAAATTCAATACCCAAGGGAGGCCAGGTTTTCGTTTCCGGGGGGGGGGGGGGGCGATAGAGCCCTCCGGCCGGACCCCCCCCTCCCCCAAAAAGGGCTCAATTGACAGGACCCCCAAAATCCTACCGAGTCTGACCCCCAGGCCTTGGAGGTGACCCAGACCCAAAAATCGGGAAAAAAAGAAAATGGGATTTTTGGAATCAGCGCGTCGAGGGGGTTCAGAAAAGTCATCATTTGCCATATATTTGGTGGAAAAAAATCGACCAATTTTAGTGCTCGAAAAAATTTTCGGCGCCAATGGCGCCAGACTTCATAATGACTGATTAATGGTGCCTGCCAATTGAGCCCTTTTCCCGACCCCCCCCCCCCCCCCAGTTTTTGGGGGGCTCTATTGACCCCCCCCCCCCCCCCCGAAGTGAAACCCGACATGCCCAACCCATTGACACCATGCTCACCACTAGATTGGTTTTCATTCTTAGTCCACATTGGACACCAGAACAGGTCACCAAGGCCTGTCTGCAGCATTTCCATGCGCAAGTGATCAGTGAGTCGTGTAATAGTGCAACGGATGCCTTGTTCATTTGTGGAAATTAACATCCATAACACAGGGGCTGTACACTGGGAAATCCACACGCGGGGCTGTACACAGTGGGGCTGCACAGGGGGGACTGAACTGCCCAATGGAGGCGGGGCATACACTGGCGGATTGTACAGCAGCGCGGGCTGTACGCAGTGGATGGGTAAACACAGCAGTACAGATGGACTGTACACAGGGGACCTGTACACCAGGTGGGATTTACACTGGGGGCTGCACGCACAGGGTCCGATGGCAGAGCTCCGAAGGGTCAGCACATGAAGGATACCTCATCCCTGATGGTTTCCCTGCATGTTCGGCCGACTGTAGACATGGACATGGCCGGACCACGATACCTGTCATTGCTACAACCTGCGCAGCATCGTGTCTGTAACATGTGTTACTGGGGCCCCAGCGGCTACTTGTTCTCCCTCGTGTTCTTGGCTGCCTGTCCTTCGTTCCATCCCATTGCCCCCGACATCTTGGCGTCCATTGCACTACATCCTTTGGTGGTTCGGGTCTCCTTTTGTGGAGGTGATTCTGCCGGGCTTGGGTTCGCAGGCGCCCCAGGCGTGATGTTCTGCGCACTCTTCCAAGGGTGCACTGGGCTTGAGGTGGCCCATGCGACAGCCCCCCTTTTTTTCGTTTCCTTAACCGGGGGTGGGGGGGATAATTTCACTGGGGGACGATTTCGCCACCCTTGAAAATCCACAAAGTTCAAAATGCCATCCGCCCGAAACACAACACAAAAAAACGAGCACAAAAAAATAGCCGCAGGCAAAATATTGAATTGCAGGCCTCGCACCACTACACTCGGACATTCCTGATGCCAAAATCACATCGGGAACCCTTCATGAAAACAAAGGCACATGCGAAAGCCATATGCACAGGGACCTCTGCAGGGGTCAACCCCCAAAATGTCGCAAGGGAACTTCGCCACTTTTCTGAGCAGCGACAATGTCCCTGCGCAACTATCCCCCCCCCCCCCATATAGGCATGTGACAGGCCCACATTGGCACCGTCCACATGGTAGCGACAAAATGGGATACAACTGCATGCAATAGCAACCTTCCTCCGTCTCAATGCGCCCCATCAGCTCCTGCAGCCGCTGCTGTGGGGTCAGCTTCGACCACCGCCGTTCCTCCTCAAATTTGCGGATAGACTCCGACTTTTTCTTCAGCAGCATATCACGCTCGGCGTTCGCCAGGACACGTGCCTTTTCCTCCGCCTCCTTTTGCTGCCAAGTGTCCCTGCACAAACAGGGGTGGAGGACGGGGAGGGGCAGGGGGAGGGGGAGGGCGAAGGGGAGTGACCATAGGACGGCCACAGGAAGGCGAAAGAAGGGTGTGTGGGAGGCTCACACACCCCACACACCTGGCCAACGAAACCCGACCATGATCTTCCCCGCGTTATATCAACAGACATGCACAGTGCGGAAAGGCCCGTTTTTGATGCCCATGGTATGGGCATCGAGGCTGGGGAATCTGTTGAGAGAAGCGGGCCCTCACGCATTCCCCGACGTTGTGTAGGAATGCAGCTGCCAGACTGATCATGGTGCACGGTTCAGGCACAGGTGCATCGAAGGTCAGAACAACACAGCAGGTGTTGTGCAACAGTTCTAAGGCAGGCAGTGAAGGGCTCAAACAGCATCGAAATCACCTTACAGATGATATGGCGGGGCATGAAAGACGCAACAGGGCCATGCTACATCCACACTGCTGATCCACATGACCGTGCATGTAAAATGGGCAGGGTTTGAATTCACCTCAGCTGCAGTCCATGGGGCCCAACAGAAATGCCGCATTTCATGCCACATGCCATTTTCAGTTTTCTCAAATTTTGAAAAATGGCATGGAGCCCAACCCCCCCCCCCGTAATTGCTGTCCAGAGGATTTCAATGAAAAGATAGTCTGGTTGGAAAAAAGGGGTACTTTTGATGCACAAAAAAAAAACACCTACAAGAAGGCAAATTTTGCCAAAATGGGTGGAATTTGTATTCAACGGCACATCCATGCCCAGACACGACCGCAGCCAGGCAGATGGTTACATATCCCTGGCTGCCTCAGGGTCCCCAATGAGTGCATAACACGGGCAGTTTTAGGGGCCCCAAAGTGAGCAGGCATCAACAGGCTACATAACCTGCCGTCTTAGGGCCTCAAAGCGGGGAGGCATCAATGTGCCAACATAATCCCTGCCGACCCAGGCACCCCAAAGAGGGGAGGAATCAATGTGGCTAAATAACGCGCCATCTCAGGATCCGTGGAGGGGAAGGCACCAATGTGGCTTCATGACCACTACCGTCTTAGGGTTGCAACTGAGTGGAAGCATCAAGGTGGTTACATAATCCCTGCTGCTGTCACAGGGTCCCTCAAGTGCCCCCTAGAGGGGAGGAATAAATGTGGCCACACCATGCCTGCCATTGGATTGTGCAGCCAAATGGATCTTGGGGTGCACTATTCGCACACTTCCGGGTAGTCCCCTCAAAAAGGGGGGGTTTGGCACAAAGCCTTGGTGGTTGGCTCTATTAGCCTTTGGCGGAGCCTATTGGCCTCTCGCCCTTGAACCTTCTGCTGTGACAAGCAGGCATCCGCACTACTGCGGGCATCCGCACTGCCGCGGGCATCCACATGCCTCGGTGGGAATCTAGAATGCAACTTCTGCACATGGCGCCTTCCCCTGACGGCCTCATCAGTGCCCGGTATGCGGTCATCACGAAGACCCCGGGTTGGGAGGTGCTCAGCACAACTAGCAACACGAATGTCACACAAGGCCATGGGTGCAGCTCACCAAGCCGGTGGTGCGTTGCGGTAATATCTTCTGCACTCTGCGCCATTTGTGGCGAGCGCGTTGAAGAAATATCTTGCCCAGAGTATTTGCATTCTGTCCACGGCGGAGTATCTTCCTTGCTGGCGGTGGTGAGCAACCCCGCCCACCAACATGCCCCACTAGGGTGCACGGCAGTGCCCGGTCCATCTTTAGGGACCACCCCGGACACTACCGGCCCATGCTCAACTGTCCACTGCAAGCAACCCTGGCAATGCAGTGCAACGAAGCTGTGGCTTGCCCTCACACTCTACCAGGCCTACCTGGGAGCTATGCCTGTGGTACGTGATTGCCTTTTGTGCCCTGCGCCATTTGTGGCGAGCACGGTCTGCCTTGCTCTGATTGCACCGTCCATACTCCGCTGCCACAGTTGCACTCGGGCCCACTCCCCTTCCAAAGGGTACAACTTCGAAGGGTGGAGAAAGATGTCTAGGGGACCCCCATGCCCAGTCACTCGGGCCCAATGTACATTGGGGAAGATGTCTAGGAGCCAACTCCCCTCCCAACGTCACATGCACAGTGCCCTGAACAGGCATCGCACTACTGCATCCGCACTACTGCAGGCATCCACCTCGCTGCGGGCTGCAGCTGCCTGGGTGTGATGTACACATTCTCTAACAAGAACTCCTGGGAAATGTAAGTTCTCCAACTCCAAGATAGGGGGGCGGGGTGCCATAAACTAGGGAAAACTATACAAAATTGTGTGCCCAACGTCTAGTATTCGGGGGGTACAAGCAGTGCATATGTAGCGTCAAAATGTACCGCACTCGCGCCACCAAGAAACCCAAATACGAAATGCGACCCTAAACACATCGCTTTCCGATTGAATAAATCCAGCAAAACTAGGGGTAAGAAAAGAAGTCTCATACAAATTGAGGTAAAAAGGCGGCGTCTAAATGGGTGTATGCTCAGTGTACCACGCTGTGGCACTCCACCTCCTACACAGTCAATTTTCAATGCAGGGGGAAACAAGTTCCAAAACCCCAAAACCTCTGAAGGAAAAGCAGATTTCACCGGCAATTACCGGGTGCTTGTCTTTTCAGATAAAAAAAACCTTTTGAGTTCACACCCATATGTTAAATGATGCATGTTTGCATGATACGTGACAAGTACACACGCATGTCTGGCCAAGTCTTTGATGTTTTTATAGCTGATGCACAGCAAAATGTTGAACTACATTTTACGCCCTATTTTAGGGCCTATGTGTGACCATGGTTCAATTTCTAGCGCTTTGTTTGTAAATTCCACGGCGCATCTGCCATTTTTTTGTAAATTTTGGTGCTTCCATAAAATTAGTCGTTCCCAACCCCCTATCTCTTCTAGGGGACCAATATCTCAAGAAGACCCATCTAGCAACTCACTCGTGCACACCTTTTCTGTTCTGTACTGTTATTTC
This sequence comes from Eutreptiella sp. 'Long Island Sound 2002', assembly GCA_964036045.1. NCBI lineage: Eukaryota > Euglenozoa > Euglenophyceae > Eutreptiales > Eutreptiaceae > Eutreptiella > Eutreptiella sp. 'Long Island Sound 2002'. The sequence goes on from OZ038384.1 coordinate 73,618,314, forward strand.
TCATCTTCACTGCACTTGCTCCGGCGCGTGCTCCTGCATTTTACGGTGCTTCCGCCGTAAATTTCTGGTCAAAAGTGAGGTATATTGGTGGAATGCGGGGGGTAGGGACCCTGGGACGCTAAAAGGGGTAAAAATGTGCTCAGTGTGCGCACAGCACTCCCGGGAAACAGCGGATAGTGCACCCCAAATGGATGTCTCCCTGCTATTTTGGTCGCTCCAAGATGGCAAGGGTTATGTAGCCAAATTGATGTCTCTAAGCTTTAGCTTTGGGGACTCTAGACAGTGGGGACTATGTAGCCACACTAAGCCTCCCCACTTGGGAAACCCTAAATGCTACCCCCGGGCGTCTTGGGAGCCCCAACAAGGGGAAGCCTCAATGTGACTCCACAACTCCTTTCTTGGGAACCCCAAAGTCGAGAGGCCCCAATGTGGCTTCAAAACACCCACCCATCCTGGGGTCCCCAAAAGGGGGAGGCATCAATGACCGTCCCGGGATCCCCAAGAGGAGTAAACATGGCCATATAACTTGATGTCTCGGGTACCCAAAGCACGGAGGGAAGCATCAATCATCGCCAAATAACCTTGGCATCTCAGGTCCACAAAGCGAGGAGGCATTCACTGTGGCTACGCAACCCTTGCTGTCTTAAGGAGGGATGCGGCAGTTTTGATAATAGCCACGCGGGGTCAATTGATCTATTTTGGGGAGTTTCTAAAAAAGAGCAACCCCCCCCACCACCACCACCAAATCGGGGGGAATTTTCCAACAAATTGGGGCAACAAATTGGGGGACCACTTTCAGCTTCCCAGTGACCTAGATCTCGGTCCTAGGCCCCAAACACACCTTCCTTTTGGTTGTTGCACAGTTAGAGGCATGTGCAAACCCAAATTCTCTGTCCATTTTGAAAAAAAATCTAAAGGCACCTGGAAGAGAGGCTGAAATCTAGCCAGCCAGTCAGTCGCCAGGCAAGCAGTCAGTCAGGCAGTCAGTCGGGCAAGCAGGCATGCAGACAGGCAGGCAGAAACACACAGTTAAGCTTTTTTCAGTGGCGGGGCACAGCTACAAAATAAGGGGAACCAAGTTTTCGGAGGAACAGTCGGTGGTTGAATGGCAGAACACTCGAACCACGATCGATCAGTTGCTGGCTCAAATCCCAGCCACTCAACGCCGGCGCTCACAGGACGGATACAGCCTTTTTTTTACTTGACCTTGGTTCAAATCCTTCTAAGTTCAAACCTTTGACCCCCACCCCCACCCCCACCCCCCTAAAAAATGTTATCTAGTTGCAGGAGGATAGAGGCCTCAAAATCAAAAAAGCCATTGGGGGATTGTTTTGTCGGGCAAAACAATGATTTTACACGGGGTTGGACATCCAATATCATGCCTTGGGATATGCTACGCGAACGACCCCCAAAAAGGGGGGGTGTATGGTGTCCGCGCCTACGAGGTGATCTTCACCCTTCGGTCTCGATATGGTCCTTGAGCAGTAATGCGTTAGGCACAGTCAGTGATGCAGTTGTCATAGCACTAGGCTTGCAGTTGAAGGCTGCTGGTTCAAATCCCACTGTGAACATTTCTATCACCTGCCTTGGAGTGGTCACTTGGGCTTGAACAGAAGGTGCAAGATCGGTCACTGCCTGCAAGCAAGAGCGTTTGCAACCAGAAATATGACAGGCCGTGGAGGTAAAAACAGCGTGTCCACACAAGAAGAAAGACGCATGGACACTGAGAGCTGTCAATTATTAACAGGGCACCAAGAATCCAACAAATTGGGGCACAAAATACGGCAAATCGGGGAAATCGGCCCCTGATTTGGGGGGGGGGGGGGGTGAAAGAGGGTTCTTTCAAAATTGTCCCTATTTTTGGGGGGGTCTCAAAGAGAAAGGGGGGTTTGGGAACAAGCAAAGTGGAGTGCGAAAGCAAAGCCATACCGTTGAGTGCCGAAGGTTTCCTCCTCATCATCTTAGGCCTCCCCTACAAATGTACTCCTCCCCGTGACCACCGACGTTCGTCATTTTGCTCAGGGTGGAAGTGGCTGGGAGCGGTGTTTCCCCCCAAAATCATGCAATATGCCAGGGACCAGGAGTGGAGGGATCCCCTTTTTTGGAGCCACATGCTTATTTCCTTAAGCCAACGTGTCTCTGCAGCCCTCCAAGCTCATTGCCCCCATGTTGCGGTCCGGTATGTTTTGTGTTTCGGGTCGTTTTACGGTTCAAGGGTCCCCACAGTGGGATAAATCAATTTGGCTACATGGCCACGTAGATGCATAGCCCATCCCATTACAAAGGATATTTGGGACCAAACATCATTCACAAAAACGGACATGCAACAGAAAACACATAAAGGCGTAATCAAACAATATATCTATTTTCGGGGGTTTCAACAAAAAGGGGGGGGGGGTTCGAAAATCCACCCTGCATTTTCCTTGTGAACCCCGCCCCCCACGCTTAGGGTGGAGGCATCAAAATGGCCCAAATATAACCCATGCTGTCTTGGGTCCCAATCTCGGTGAGGGAGGTATCAACATGGCTGCATAACCTGGGCCATCCTTCACCTCAAACTCCAAACCTGCCAAACTCTGAGCCCAAATCTTAACCCATGAGGTTTAGCACAAATTCTCTTGCTTGTACACTGGCACAACCCTATCTTTTCGTGACAAAAGTTGTTGAGGTTTAACGTGCCCCCAATGGTTTAACGTGCATATCAATCCAGTTTGGCACTTTGTTTTTTCTTGGGGGGGGGGGGGCTCCCAAAAAAATGTCAACAATTCGGGGAACCCCCCATGCATGACAGCACATCTACTGAAGACTGCGTGTCCACTCATCCAATTGTCCAAGACCAGTGGTGTAGGCTGCATTGTATCATGCCAAAACTGATTAGGATTAGCATTAGGATTACGATGGTGCTGTGTTCTGTTGCATGGGTAATCCCAAACAGCACATGGCATGGGGCTGCATCCCACCGACTATCGATGCAACGAGTGCCTTCGTCTTTGTCATGAATATGCCCCCTGCAATACCTGGCGCGCTGCTCCTCAGCCTCAATTTGCCGGCGAAACAGCAGTTCCTGCTCCTTCCTCTCATTCTGCTGGCGCTGATGGAGCTCTGCCTCCTGCCGGGCCTTATTCTCTGCCTCCCGCTGCGAGATGGCTTCTTGTTGCTTCCGAAACATTTCTTCCTGCTGCTGCTGCTCCCGGCGCTGGCGATCCTCCACCTGCTGCTTCTGCGTAGCCTCTTTGACCTCCTCGAAGCTCTTCATGCGTGCCGCCTGCGCGGGAATCACCGTCTGCTCGTAGGCCTCCACAGTCCTCAAATCAAGAAACGCAGCTCAGGGCTCAGAAGAGCTGCCATACCCTTTGTTTAGCGACCGTGACCACAAAGCAAATTGGCAAAATGGATGTTCCGATTGCATTGAAAATGTGTCACGTTGTGGTTGAAATACAGTCTTGGGGGGTGCAGAATTTGCCTGCGGTATTTCTGCAGGGGGTTGCAGGTGGGGTGATGGATATTGGCTTGTAGTGGTACATCATCACATTCCCATGGGTCTGTTTCTCTTTGAAAATTTTTCGGTCGGCACTGTGGGGGTGCATCATGCATGTACTGCGGAGACGCTGTGCACCAATTGGGTCGTTTTCTATCTCCTGACCAGAAAGATATACAGAATGATGTGAGCAGAGGCAACCAGAAGTGCACTCTGGCGCATCCTGCTTCCTGCCTTTTCAGTGGAAATGTGATGATACCATGGGAGCATGTGTCTCGGGGCGTGCTGGGGCCAGTTTGCTTCATGTTTTCTACTTCCATTAATCCTATCACCGGTACAGAGGACATGGGAAACAAGCACAAAGGTATTAAGTTGACTGAAAGAAGAAGGAGAATCTCAACGCGTCCCGCCCACACTTCCAGACTACACCAACTGCTGCAGAAGGAACCACGTCAGGGTGGTGGATTGTTGTGAAGCCCTGCAACTCAACAAGCAGTTTCGTGAAGCCAACAACGAGGCAATAGCAAAGAAGCCGGAGTCCAAGAAGGACCCCAAGCCAAAGCCGAAAATGTACCCCAAGCCACTGCTGAAGGCAGAGCCCAAGAAGCAAAGCCAGTCCCACAACTATCAACATAAGCCCAGGAACTATGTTCAAAGAGCAATGCAGACATGAGTCAGCGCTGCTGTGTGAGTTTCAGCTGCAGCCTTTGGCCTGGGGTGTGTCATGATTCCAGGTAGATTGAAAGCCATTGATGCACTTTTGGCATCTCAATACATAACATGGAACATTGACACATTGCTTCCAACAATCCATGTCATTTGTTCTGGGATACAACTGGGATGCTGCGTGCATTCTTGCACTCAGAAGCAATTAGATGCACATGTCTTTCTCTGTCTTTCTTTGGGTGTGCTCTCTTGAGCATATGTACACATAGCACACATAAATGTGTGAAAATGGTGACTTCAACATGGGCAGATTTCAGAGGGATCCTTAATCCCTTCTTGCAGTCTTGCATATGCGTCTGCCTGTGGACAAGCAAAAGAAAGGGCTAATACCTGCACTGAGCACACACCACACACACCACACACACCACACACACCACACACACTCACACTCACACTCACACACACACACCACACACACACACACACTCACACACACACCACACACCACACACACACACACACACACACACACACACACACTCACATACACACACACACACACACACACACACACACACACACACACACACACACACACACATACACACACACACACACACACACACACACACACACACACACACACACACACACACACACACACACACACACACACACACACACACACACACACACACACACACACACACACACACACACACACACACACACACACACACACACACACACACTTAGTGCAGGGAACAAGAACCAACAGGTAGCCAATGCGGATACAAATGCACGTGGTGGCTTCTGAATGGTGACTGCTAATTCCTGGACAAAGACATCGTAATCCGAGCTGGGGAACAGAAAACATGACCATGAGGGACACAACAACATACAGAAATGGGTGGTAGAACGCAAGATGCAGTTGCAGGCACCCAACACAGCACACCTTGCCACAACACTGCGCCTGTGAGCCTGCAATGTGGCAAGAGGCAGCGCCCATGTAAACCCACGTACAAAAACTTTGCACGGTGCGCGCACGGTGCGTGCAACACGCTAATTCCTAACTTTGGGGGGGGGGGGATTGACCTCCCTGGGACTTTGGCTCAGACACACCCATATACCCAGGGGGGGGGGGGCTATAACCCATTTTGATCAAGGTGAGCAAATGCACTGATTCAACAGCTTACTCATCATCCATTTCCAGGCACTTGGACGAAGATGAGCTTGATGATGAGTCCCTTTCTCCTTCATCAGTGCACCCTCATGCGTCACAGTGTGCCTCAGCCCATGGACAACGCCCATCCACCAACCCACAAGAGCTGCCCCCCCCCCCCCCCCCTGGTGGGGGTACCTGCAGTTTTCCCAAAATCAGGGGAAAACCGGACAAACCCACCCACCCACCCTCAGACCCCCCAGCCCCCCCCCCCCCCCCGACAGCATCAACCAGCCACTAAGCAAAGGCCTGAATGGGTTGCATGTGTGAACTTATATTCGATGAGCAGCTGCAGGATGAGACACATGCTGACCATCAGCGTCATACTCAGTGGGAGGCACCCTATCTTTGATTGCATGTAAGTCACAGCAATGCCCATGGGCAGCCATACCAAGAATATTGCTGATGCTGTAAGGGACACACTGCAATATGTGCCATGTTGATACCGTTCAGAGCCCTGGGCTGCATGCACCGTCCTCAAGACTGAGTGCCCCAATTGACCACCCCAATGTATGCACCTTGTGTGCACCTGGCATGGAAATGGTCCATAGGCGCAAACACATACCTCTCGTACTTTTCCTTTGCTTGCTTTTTGGCATCTGCACGTTCCTGCTCAACCTTCTTCAAAACCTGTTCGTCGCGTGTGGCATGCTTCTTCTGTACCTTCTCATTCCACTCCTGGGCTTCCTGCGAGAGGCGCAGCTGTTCTGCCTCATGCCGTTGCTTGGGAGTGGCTGTCGAAATTGTGTCATTTGCCATTGTGTTGTGGGAAAGTCAAGATTGGGGATGGGGCTCAGCAAAGAGACATAACTGCAGTGAAGTACAGGCAATGTACTTGGTAGCATGTGACTGAAATGCTTTCCACAGAGTTCACTGTGCACACAGTGCCACATGCATTGCACTGTTTGCAGTTCTTTTGCAGCGCCTGCAACAGGCTTGGGTGTGGCAGTGGCACAGAGCTGAAATTTCAAGCATGATTCGCTTTTGCTTGGATCCCCTTGCGGTGCCTCGCAGGACTGCATTGGAACAAAATGTTGAAACGAATTGCAAATTATTGCCAATTGTTAATTGAAAATACAGGGACCTAATGGCAAAATGTGTGAGTCAAACTTACATGATTGAATTACCCAAAGTTCTGAGCCCTGTCTTGGAGGGCATAGTAGGTGCGCAGCACGGGGGGCTTGCCGGGCCGGGCCCTTGACGCCGACTCCCCCCCCCCCAGAAATTGGCTCGAAAGTGCCGGACCATCGGCGCCAAAGGCACCGTAAGCAACTTTTGTTTGATGTGGCAAAGGGCATGAAAATGTGTTTTCACCCCATGTGTCTGTACTCAATGTACTCAGAATTTTAGGAGAATTCAATAATGCACAAAATGGGCTTTTTTTTCAGTCAGCCCAAAATCATTATGCCACCTCAGAGCAGTAGTTTTCCAATATGACCCTAGTTGGTGAGACACTGCACTTTGCAAGTGGAAGATCCCTAGTTCAATTCCCGGGGTTCGCAAAAGTGAGCTTCTGGGGGATAGAGGTGGTTTAGGGCTGGACATTGTTTTTTTTTTTCCCATAGCTCATCATGAATTTACTTTGCAAAGGAAGGGTTCCTTAGCCACTTCTGTTTTTTGTCCCCCTTTTTGGGGACCCCCGAGAACACAGGGGTTATGTAGCAATTCTGCCCACTTGTGGGCCCCGAGAAGGCAGGGGAGGAGTAGCCACTTCTGATTTTGTCCCCTATTCTAGGGACCCCCGAGAACGCAAGGGTGTAGCAATTCCGCCCACTTGTGGGCCCCTGAGAACGCAGGAGGTAGCCACTTCTGATTTTGTCCCCTACTACCACCTACCCCCCCGTGTTTCAAAAATTTTTGCACCAACGGACATAACTCAAAGTGATCAACGCGATAAGGCGCCCCCCCCTCCCCCCCACATGAAAGTGGCCTGAAAGTAGGAAGGAGTCGGTGTATGGCCCGTTGCCCCCCCCCCCCCCCATGCACAGCACCCACTTCTAATGTGGGAAGGCTCTGCAACGCACACCCGTTTTCTGAATATTGAATCAAAAAGCAAGAATTCTGCCTCGTAAATGTTTCCATTTAGACCCGATAGAAAAGCTGGACCATGCAAACTTGCACACCATGATATCATTTCTTTCAGCGTATTTTGGAGGGCTGCTCTCTGACATTAACGTGGACACAAGCAGAGACAGGTGGAACTTTTTTAGATCAAATGGGTCACAACAATAAAAGTGCCACGGGGCACAGGGGCAAGTTCATGCTAAGTACAGATTTTGGAAGTGCCTAGGTGTACATACGGGAAGCAGCTCAGGACTGTTCCCCCACTGTTTCCCTCCAGAAGTTGGTGTTAGCTGGCCTATATGTCCCATTTGTTGGGTCCCACCAGAGTGCCTTTAAACATTTGGGAACGGGGTAGAGTGGGGTTTCCCACAAAGTGGGGTCCCATTCTTCCCTGAGGGCGTTTTCATGCGAAGAGCATGGTGTAGCGCATTGTCCGTGTCTTAGTCTAGTATAGGTCGTGCATAGTTCTGTACGTGTCCTCTACTGTGCTCACCCTGAGGATCCATTCGGTTTGTTGGAGTAACAAGTCGTGTGCATGTTTGATGTGTGTGTCGGTTTGTGCTGATAGTAGTCGCTCGTGGGCTGTGTATCTATAGTGGAGCCGCAGGGCATGTCTTTATGTTGGTTGGTGATCAGGGCATTGTGTGCTTTGCTACTGATGCTTGGGAGTATGTTGTTTTCACATGCAGTATGTGTTCCATCGTGTTCTCCAGCAAGTAGGCATACTGGAATGCCTTTGATGCATTGCAGAGGTGGTACCTCGTGAGATGCTCCATGGGGTTGTAGAGGAAAGTCTACCATGCATTCAGGCTCTGTGGTAGGCGTGGCTGTTTGACGGACCCCTCTGCAGTTAGTCTTTGATTGACGAATTGTCCGTATGAAAGCCGTACCCCTAAATCCTCAAAATGGGGCCCTGCCACTTGCTGTAGCACTGTTGTGGCTAGGTCTACAAACACAATATATCTGAACGTGCAACAAGTCCTATGCTTGATATGCCTCAGCAGAGCTCGTCAACAAAGTTGTTAGATTGCCACCTTGTGCTTCCCATTGCTCATGGTGGTGGCACCAGAATTGCCTAATGAATCTAAAACAACTCGATCATGCCCTGTTAGTGATGAGGGCCCTCTAGGGGCATCCCCAGTCTGTTGCAAGGATGCAAGTAGAATGCACCACAAACTCCACTGTCAACAGCGAGCAGCTCCGAATCGCACTCATTCGAAATCCAATCAGTTTTCAACTTTGCTTTTGTGGCATGTTCAATGTGCTGATTTAGATTGTGTTGCTTCTCAGGAATTGTTGGTACCCAATAATCCCTTTGCAGCAAGCACAGTATTGTGCTACTCCCTGCCCGCGCAACCAGCAATGTTTCACAGTTTCACCAGCAGGTGGTCATGCAGGTGAATACAGTGGTAGGGTCGCAAAATGCGCCTTTTGAGCGGGGGTTTCATTGCATAAGGTAGTTGTTGCGCAACTGGGTGGGTAGGTACTTGGCTTTGGACGGGACACCTAGTTGACCACAGTCCCCATTTCCCAACTACCCCCCTCCCCCGCGCTTTGTCATAGCTACGCAAAAGTCCCAAATTAAAGGGGGAATCTTTGCACTGTGCGCACACTGTGCGCTACTTTTAGACTATGTTCCCCCCGAAGAGCCCCCAGGCACGCCCCTTGGAAACGCCCTTAGAATTGGGTGACCCAAACTGCCCCCGCTCAAGAAAGTTGCAAACTACCTTCCCTTCACATAACACACATCATGCACATCTGGAAAAGCCATGAACAGTGTATTGGTTGCCACCCTCAACACCCTCTAATGTAGAGGGGGAGGCGGCCGGGGGTACCTCCTTTCGTATGTGCATCGAAACCTTGGTTGACATAATACGACGACCGTTGTGGCGACAGCCCCGCAGAGGCTATTTCTGCTACAAGATTATGCCGAGTTGAACTACTCACCCTCTGGCGGGTCTTTCGCTTCACCAGCCACATCGGCCCTCGTAAGTTGATGCGACCGGCCGGATGATAATTTGTTGGCGAATTAGAACTCAACTTGGCTTGGAATCACAGGCATAGCACAATTCAAAGAGATGGGTAGTATCCTGCACAAAGACATGGTCCAAATAGCCCTTGCAAATACAAATAAAATGTGAAAATGGGTGGAAATGGGTGAAATTGGGTGAAAATCCAAAAATGCTATATCCCCAATGTGGAAAAAGCATCAAAACCTACACAGCAGGGTAACAATGATGCCCCTATGATCTCAAAGCATGGGTCTCCAGTACGGCCAGACGCCCAAATAGTTGCACTGCGCGTGCACTGCGCGCGCACTGCGCTTAAGGCGCCCCCTAATACGGTCCCTACGCCTATTGTAGCTTAGGGGGAATGTTTGCCCGGCGCGCTACTTTTCTATTAACTATCCCGACTTCAGCCCCAGACTTACCCTCTTATGGAGAAGCCCCCCCAAGTAGACTACGTTGGACTGCACACCTTCCCTACAAAGCACGTTGCATAATAAGGCAATAGCTGTGAATTCAACACTTCCAAATCAAAGAAATGACCTCGGGTACGACAAGGTCCATACCCATCCCAAATGAAAACATCAGCCGATGTCCCGGGGGCCAAGGGGCAAATCCATATAATACTGCCCACATATCAACAGCAACAGTCACCTTATAAACATGCGACGCATACTTAGGATTCCACAAGCACTCTATATCCCGCCAATGGATGTGATGGGCATGGAGTCTGTGAAAATGTGAAAGAAGCATCAAAGTACCCGTTTTCCAACAACAATAATGCCCATAGTATCACAAAGTATGGGGTTCTAGGATGGCTAGACGTCCAAATAGGTGCACTGCGCGCGCACTGCGCTTAGTGCACCCCCTAAAAGGTCACCGGTGGGGCACGGGTCAAAAAAGATGCCCAGCGCGCGCCCGGCACGCTACCGCTCCCCCTCAGACAAGGGCGTAGCTTTCACGCAACACATACAACTACCAACACATGTGACAACATCATCCTCATCATCAGGGCAGGGGCGAATGAAAAATCCTTCATTGTGAGCTGCTAGCTGCAGCGGCCCTAGGGGTACCTTCGTGGTGTGCCTTGGCTTTGGACAAGGTTGGGCAACCACCTCCGGTTCACGAGGAATTTCAGCAACGGGGAAAGGCGGCGGCGGTGAGCTTGGCTCCGGGGATGGGGAAGGGGATGGGGATTGCATGAAGAACTCGATTTTTTGAAGAGGGGCACAGGGGTGTGTGACCATCTGCCCACCCTTCATGTTCACCAAACAGCTCCCCCTTCTCCGATGGTCCCTTCATTGTGGCATCCACACGCTTACCGGTGAAACGTGTGAAAATACCCGGACGCCCAGGTTGAAAAAGAGAAGATTGTATGATGAGCTGGTGCAAGAAAGGGGGATACGTTGCAGAAATATTCCCAAAATCAGAGCTATGTGGGTTCAAGTGGGCAAACGCTCAAAAGGAATGTGTCCATGACTCTATGTAACCGGCAAATTCGTCAAATTTGTCTTATGTGGCTGCCGAACATTTGGTACCTAATTACATTAGGTCCCAAAATAATATGGTCCCTACGCCTACTGTAGCTTAGACAAGGGCGTAGCTATGACAAGTGGGGAGGGGAGGGGGGGGGTGGAATGGTATGGGCACAAAAGAGCACAGAAAAGGGCGTGCGGGAACAGAGACATTTCGCCAGAGGACCTCACAGAGAGAGTGTGTGGTTGTGTGTCCCTGCGCGTGTGCACATGCGCGCATGCCAAATGCCTTAGAAGACGGGGGGCCTGGTGTCATAAAGGCTGACGGGGGGCAGGTATTTGTGGCGCTGCTAAGCGTGAAACAGGTTGCAATATGGTTGGCAGATTGCAATCAGTGAAGGCTCAGTGCACAACAACAAGGACAAATCATTGTGGGAGACGCACAAATCGACAGGTAGACAAACAAAGTATCAAAGATCATTCAGTGCAGGGTGTGTGGATGCTCAATCCGACGCCAGAAGGTCCCAGGAAATGGGGGCGGGGTTCCATTTGGACAGGTAGGTTCAGGGGGTGGGACAAAAGGGACGGGGACTAGAATGCACAACGTCTCGGCTCAGCGCCATGTGCCCCTTCGAAGGTGCTGTTGTTGTTGCTGCAGTTTGATACCTTCTGGTGTGGCGTTGGGAAGACCGCTGGTTGTGGTGCTGGAGTAATTGTCAGTGTGCAAAGGAAAGAATACACTGGACAGAGAAAGGAGCAAAGTGACAAGGGGCAGCATAAGAAAATGGATGTCAAGTGACTGAAGAGGGAACGGACCGCACGTCAGATCTTTGCGTGCTTACAGCACCGGTTGACATGAGGAGTTCACCAAAGAGTCGGCCCAAAGACTACATGAGCAGCAAATTGAGAGAGACAGAGAGAGACAGTGCCCGTGCAGCAGTGCAAGGACTGGGAAAAGCATGCACAAGGGGCCTCAGGGAATAAACGGAAGGAATGATAGTGTGCAAGTTGCGCCCTTTCTGCCGCATATTAGAAAAATTTCAGATTTTTAGTGAAAATTCTGCTCCCATCATGGTACCCCAAAATGGTCGAAACCCCACTTATTGTTATCAGCACCCCTTCAGCACCCTGCAGCAAGATCCCTCTGCAGTACTGGACTATATGTTAAAGGTACAAATAGCGCGTCAGCTGTGTGACTACTAGGTTAGGGTTAGGGTTAGGGACAGTAGACAGGGTTGCGAGGGGCAAAATAAAACATGGAGAGGGGTGCAAGCCGAAGCGCCAGCCTCCACTGAGGGGAGGATGGCATGAGGTCCGACTCATCTGGTCTCGGTTTCTAACACGGGCCTCACTGATGCCAAAATTCAAGACGTGCATACATTGTCTCACTGGCAGCCACTCTTGCAGGTAGTCTTGAACATGTACAGTTGAAAAACATCATGATAAAATCCATGAGGTCAGGATTGAACGGGACAGTCAGGAAAGGGATTGGGATAGGCAGTAAGGTGTGTCACAAAGCTCCAAACTAGGGTCCCAGTAGCCACTGTGTTACCAACAATCGGAATCGTGTGTGCATTGCAGGAACAGCATTCTGCATTCTCTGTCTTGAGTAGCTACATTAGCGGCTGACATTGGGACAAATCTGGCCAAAAGGCATGGGTGATAGCCTCAAAAAGACTGAAATAATATTGCTCTGCTTGAATGTGCGATTAGCCAACGTGGCACATGCAGTCATGCAGTTCGTCCCGATAGATGTAGGTGTGAATGTCACACACCCGCGTCGACACTGGAGGTGGGAGGACACCCTAGTGCAGAAGCGTCCTGTTGCAGGCCCTTTACCCCCTGCAGATTTGCTCTCTTGTGATGCAGGCTGCATACCCACGACAGACGCATACATGTAGGGCATGACAAACAGGCACAGAGAAGGCGCTGAATGTAAAGAGTCTCGTCAGGCTGACCAATCAGTCAAAAAGCAGTCATGACCATCAGGGGCTGGGTGCCATTCTGGAAGTGGAAGAGGATGAAGGTGTCCAGCCGCTCACACCGAAGCTGCAACGGACTGACGGAAACAGCACTGCCATGTCGGCAGCACTGACAGTCAGGATGCGGTAAAGCTCAGATCAGCGCAGCCCAGCATGCTATCCTGCACCCTGTCCCGCCCAGCCCAGCCCCGCATGCAACAGCATGGTCCCTTCCCTCACTCCAATTGACCCCGACGATGTAGTCTACTTCACCAGCTTGCTGTTGCGACAAAGCATCCCAACTCCCCAGATTATTTTGTCCCAATGCGATGCGCCTTTGCCGAATGAGGGCATTGTAAATACTAACGAGGTGTCACACTGCCTATACAGGGAGGCGTGATAAGCCGTATGTGTTGAGACACAAGTGCATGCAAAAGAGTTGAAAGTCGCCGAAGTCCTTGAGCCACCCATATGAAACAAAAAATTTATGGTTCTTTGCCGAAGCCAAGTGATGTATGTCCACATGGATGTGATCATGGAAGTGCTGGAGGTCTAAGTCGTGTACCCAGAGCCACAAATGGCAAATTTGGGTGGTCCATAGTGCATGTGTGGCATGTGCCTGCACACACCCACACCCACACACACAAACACACACACACACACACACACAAGTGTAGACACGTGTGCATGTGCCTGTGCTTGTGCACACCGAGTGGGTTGCACGAGCAAATCCAGAGCTCTACACAAACCATGCCACACTACATGTTCTCACGTACAATACTATGTGTCATCTTTTAGGCGTGTGACAGAGCGATGGAACACCAGACAACATGAGACACTTAGTGCCACATATGCTACAACACAAAACTAACGGGATCACGCACGTGTAGAGAGCATGGGCAGCATTGCCCCTCAAACATCATCACAACGGAGTGTGCTGGCAAGCCGCAAATACCACAGTCCTGTCTACGGCAAGCCCTCCGAATTTCAATTAGAAAATTGTGCACGGTTGCACAATCTTCATCCTTTTTTAAAAAAAAAAAGAACTTGGTTGGTAGCCTTGGACATGGCACCACCCCCAGTGGGGGGCGGGTCTGACTGTACACGAGGAACTTCCTCCCCTAACTCACCCACACCGCGCCCAATATCAACACTCCTAGGGCGTAGACAAGCATTAGCAGCACAAAAAGCAGCACACACGGTGCAGGCTGTGTGCAGGGGGGTGGTGCAGGGGGGGGGGAGAAAAATTTTTTTGATACCGGGTGGGATATTTTTTTCGGGGGTGACCCCCCCTAGGGGGGGGGGGGGTATGAAAAAAGTGGGTCCTGCAGAAAAAACTTTTTCTTCCCATGTCGCACCTACCACACATAATCACGGTGTTCCCACCACATGACATGCCTCTGCTACTCGTTGGCATTCCTCTGTTTGGCTATTTGGGGTACTAGCCCATGTCCAACATGCCATTTGCAACATGAAGCCGTCGGTGGCCCCTTCTCCATGGCATGCTTCGCACCACAATGGCACGAACCAGCAAACAATATGCATTGCCGACACGGGTGGTATTTATGTTTAAGGGCACAAAGGCCCCCGAGTACTCCTGGCTACGCATCGTGTTGTAGCGCCCCACCCTGGCCTCTTGTCGGCGGTAAGAATCCCCATGCACACTACATGGGGCGAGAACCCGGGCAAGCAACCAGTGGACCCCGCGTGGGTACAATCGCCCGTCATGGCCGTTCAATAGGTGCTCCAAGTCTACTGTGGACCCCACGACGTCAATCTTCCCACCCGGCGGTTCCGGTTTCCTTGCCACTGTGTACATGTCCATTGCCTTACAGTGCTAGGTGATGGACCCCGCGTGGTTCTGATGGCTCGTCCTTGCCGTTCAACGGGTGCCCCATGTCCGTTGTGGACCCCACGACGCCCATCCTTCCACCCGGCCGTTTCACTTCACAACATCAAACCATGGACACGTCATAGCCGTGGTGCCAAGGTATGGCACCTGCCCCACAATGATTTGCCTTGGAGATCCAAGCCGGGTCACACAATGGAGATCCAAGCCGGTTCACACAATGGAGATCCAGGCCGGTTCACACAATGGAGATCCAAAGACGGTTCACATAATGGAGATCCAAAGACGGTTCACATAATGGAGATCCAAGCCGGTTCACACAATGGAGATCCAAGCCGGTTCACACAATGGAGATCCAAGCCGGTTCACAGCATGGAGATCCAAGCCGGTTCACACAATGGAGATTTAAGCCAGCTCACACAATGGAGGTTCAAGCCGGTTCACACAATGGAGATCAAGCCATGGAGATCCAAAGCCGGTTCACACAATGGAGTTTCAAGCCGGTCCACACAATGGAGATCTAAAGCCGGTTCACACAATGGAGATCCAAGCCGGTTCACACAATGGAGATCCAAGCCGGTTCACACAATGGAGATCCAAATTAGCTCACAAGACTTCAGTTGGAATCCCCTCCAAATGATTTCAAAAATTCACACCCACCCACACCAAGAGCGGCTAATCCGGCAATAGCCTTCACTTTCTCGGTATACGTTCTTATTTTGAATGCCTTGGACATGTCTGCCATAACAGCCGAAGGGGAATGTCCAGCACCAATGAGCCAAGCCACGCGCCTTCGCAGTAACGGCCGATCATCATCCGCAACCGCAAGGATCAATGCTTTCGATTCTGCACATTTGTTCATCAAGTGTTGGCATTGATGAATGCTACGAGCCAATTTTTGACGGACGGTCCTCTTTTCACGGCGGTGACCATCGGCCCGCATACACAAAGCCTCGAAGCCTAACTTCCAATGTTGTATTGTACTTTACTGTAATCTTGCAATGTAGGTGGCGCAACTGGTTGCATTTGCAGCACGCCGAGGGTGCGCAACACTTCATGCCCATCAGCAGGAGTGGCGATGATTGTAGCATTGGTGTAATAACTGCACAATCCTGAGTAAGCTTCCGACGGATGTCCTGAAAAGTACAACGGCCAAGTGTGCCCTTGGCAACTGTGCCTGGCAAATTTTTGGCCCTAACCGTAACTGTCCAAATTCGGCACGCTTGGGCTTCATTGGGTGAGGTGGCTGTCCGTGCCAAACCATCGGGAAGTAGCACAACGTGGACAAGGTCCGCAAGAGTGGAAAACTTAGTATAGAGTGCACCACCACTTGGAGGCCGGGGAGATCCTTGTCCATCAACATAAAACCATCGGTCATTCCTGCTCCCCACACCAATCAAGAAACCCTCATACTCCATCAAAAAGCAAATGTGCGCGGTTGCTGGAGGAGGGGTGGTTGCAAGGTGCAGCAAAGTTTCCTTGGCTTTATCCCAAGAAATCAATTCCGTGTCTTCAAAGGAGGTGAAATCCAACAACTTCACAACTTGGAATGATGTACCAGTGCAACTAGCACGCAACCCGCCACCTCGTGTGATCCAAGTGGTTTCCGCCCCAATAGCAACACAAATGGCCTCTAGGAGGGTGTACCCCATGACCGGCATAGATGTTGAGGACAATGCCGTTGTCAACAACGTTGTAGAAGTCCTGTATGAGGTAGTGGCACCCAAAACAAGAAAGTTCAGCACGCTAAATGGGCTCACAACGCCACTACCTTGCACCCCACCAATGTCCAACAAGTCCACATTGGGGTTCAACATTGCTTGTGCACAAAACCAGTTGAAACGTTGCCAATTCAACTGGGGTCGTAAAAAAACCTGCAACAAGGGAACAGTATGAAGCAATATGGCATGCAAAGGAGGGCGGGAAGAAAATTGCTTGTAGGGGGGGGATGGCACGGAAGCCCATTTGCCCAACCCCCCCCTCCCCCTCCTTGGTCGCCATGCCGGGAGGGGGGCGTGGGCTGGGGCTGCCCTACCTGCCGTGCCGGGGGGGTGGGGGGTCCGACCCCAACATACATGGCTCAAAATGATCCCCACGTCGCGCTGATCATTTTGACTACACATATGTGGGGGAACATTTTTTCGTGAAAAAAATTTTTCCCGGCCAAAATTTGTGTTCAGGCGCCTTTGGCGGCAACATCCGTCCTTACACAAAACAAAGGGCCCGGCACAGAAGCCCATTTCTGGAACGCCCCCCCCCTCCTTCGCCAGGCACCCATGCCATCCCCCCCCCCCCCCCCGCAAAGCAATTTTCGGGCCGCCGAGGGATCGTGAACCCTCACCTATGCGACACGTAGTTTGCTACCTGTGCTATTGCCGACCCCTCACCTATGCCACACCTAGTTTGCTACCTCTGCTATTGCTAATATTCCTAGAAAAACTGGAAAGTCATTTTGACCAATTCTACCCCAAGCCAAAACTCTTGGGGCCCCACGGCCAGGACCCTCGCTTTGTGGTGGCTGAACTTTGGGCCGACAGGAATATGTAGGGGCATCAAATTTGTACCGGCAAAATAGGGAATGTTTGGGGTCGTCAAAGCATTACGTAGGCTACGCTTACACAATATGAAAAAGCAACCTGTGGTGTTCTTTAGAAAAAAATTGGGGTTGCGAAACTTTTTTACACATAGGGGTGGGATATTTTTTTTCGGGCCGTACCCCCCCTAGGGGGGGGGGGTACGAAAAAACGGTGATACCGCGTTTTTTTTGCGCCCCCCCCCCCTTGGCTGTGTGTGACCACAAAGCCCCCCCCCCCCCCCCCCCTCTCCACCTCCTCCTCTCAATGCCACTCCTCCTTTGCCACCAGAAGACAGCATTCATCTGAAATCCTATTTCGAAAGCCTATTTTCCCAACCCTCACCCTCCTTGGTCACCGTGCCGGGACGAATTATCGGCGTAACAAGGGGGATTGTGGGGCTCGCTTGTACTTCCTAATACTTTGGAGTGGTGTATGGATAGCCCAAAATTGTAGTTTTTTGGGTTGTAACAACGGAGGTGGTGCTTTTGTTTAAGGGTACAATGACCCCCGGTCAGTTCTAGCTACTGTACAAACCCCCACCTAGGCCGAATCGTGGCACCCTGGAGATTGGTGTCTCAATCAGAAGCCAGCCTTTATGAGTCGCTAGAATCAAAGCTTGTGTCCTCGGTGGAATCAGTGCTGGAGTCACTACTGGTTGTGGAGGAGTCACCACTTGATGAGTTGGAGCTCGAGTTGGAGCGAGAAGAAGAAGACACAGTAGTCACAGAGGGAACATAATGTGTATTAGTGCCGCGCGATAGTGGCAGTGATGCCTCATCCTGCTGGCAATCAAGATATAAACAAGGGCCATGATTTGTGTGCAAAGTGGGCTGGCAGCACAATTGATGGCAATCACGTGGCTTACAGTGGTCCCCATCACAAATGACAATGTCATTGTCATCAGTAACATCACCTTTCAAGCCAACAAAGCAAATCAATTCATCATCTTCTCCTTCATCATTAGCATCTTCTTCTTCTTAAGGCATATCAATTGCCTCATCGCAACCCGTGACGCTCTGGAATGTGCGAAATGTTATTGTGCACTGGTTGCACCAACTCAACCTTTGGACCTGAAGTGGTCAATCCATGGTTACCAAGCAACAACTTCAAATTGGCAACTTTGGATTGCTAGTTCAAGCCAAAGAGGCCCCAAATTTGCCTCAACAACCGTTCTACATCACTTAAAATAGAGGGTGTCACAGCCCCACATTGGTGTTTCAATTTGGCCTTAGCTGTTGCAAATTGCAAACTACGTTTCAAAGAAAGCCATCTACTAATCTCTATACCCTGGACGGTGTGCCAAAGCATTGGGTTACAAGGGCAGCCATTTGGGCATCAGTACACCCACAGTGCACATGCACAGTCATCCAATGCACGAGCTGCCACAAATCAACCTTCAACAGCCACAGGTCTGCACACTTCATTGACACCTCTAACCCCGACCGCCTCTACCATCGGCGGGGTGTCATGTCAGCCCATGGCACTCTTTGTCGCCGGCAAAATTTGCATCAAACCTGCCAAAACTAACCAAAAACAAGGGGCCGGCACGGAAGCCCATTTGCCCCCCCCCCCGCCCCACCTTCTGGGAGCACCCGTGCCAGCCCCCCCCCCCCCCCCCCAAGCAATTTTCGGGTCGCCCTTGTCCCCAGCGCATGAGTGTCCCTATGCATCACCTGTGCACTGTGTTGCACGCTGTTCTAGCCTGCACTGACAAGGCTGAAGAGGTCAGAAGCACTGCACAATGGATAGATATCTCCGAAGCAATACTGACCACTGCCGTGGCATACCATCTATCGTAGGTTTGAGGGGATCAGCTGAGGCAAGTTCAAGGACGCAGGGACAGGCGGTGGGGACCTTGGTCAAAGCGGTCAGAAGGAATTATGATCGCGTACCTGGGCGGTTTGAGGGTGTTGAGCCGGGATTTTACATGCAGCTGCCCAAAATTGAGGCTGCCATCTTCAATTCTAATGCACCACAGACTCCGGGGACAATGCCCGATGGAAAGGGATATACCGGGGGAACGTCCTGGCACAGCCTGTGAAAACCTGGAAACCCGGGGAACAAGAAACTGTCCCATTGGCTCTTCTGAAGCGACCCTTGGGCCTGTGCCGGCAGGAGGGAGAGGCTAAAGGGGGAGGTCGAAAGAGCTTTGCAAGCGGCGGTTGGGAACAGGGGAAAGCTGGTTAATCAACACGGCAACTGGGCACAGATGGTTAGGGGAGGGCAAGGGTGCCTCCCCAGTTCTGGCACAGATGCGCCAACCGTCTTTGCAAGGCTGTACAAGGGGTTGTAGATAATGCAGGTCAGAGATGATGAGCCTGACACACCCTGCGCTTGGCTGGACATGCCACACGGGTGCAGGCAGTGCCATTGCAGCCACTGATTGGCTCTGGAAGCGAAGTTCCATTGGTCATTAGAGCCGTATGACGAGCCAAATCACGTCTGGCAGGGCCACGCACCGCCACAGATGCGCTGCAGAAAGTCACAAACCACCACCAAGAAACAATCGCCAATGTCGCCCGATTGGACCGACCCCAAAGCAATGAGGGACACTTCCTTCAACCAGAGGTACCGGCGTGTGCTCTCACTCCGTAGGTTCAGATGGCTGTTCGGCCCCGCGGAGGTGCGCTGGGGGGGGTAACTGGGGGACTGGGAGGTTGTTGTAGCAGGCGTAGCACATTGCCTTCTGCTGCCTGTTGTAGTACACGTCCGCGGACTGGAACTTCGCCAGGTTCTCCACCGACAGCCGTCCCGAGTGCTGCTGGATGGCCGCCGCGACCTCCTGCTTCACTTTCTTGACGGAGGGCTTCGACAGCTTCATCTGCATGTGGTGGATGGTCGCCAGCTTGTAAAATGCCTGGCGGTTGTGGTAGCGGTCCCGGTGCGCCTGCCGATGCTGCTCGCGCAGCCTCTCGCTTTCCAAATTGACCTGCTGCTGCAATTTGCGGTGGGACATCATCCGATTCAAACGGTTGTCCTTCGATTGGATGTGCGCCGCAATGGCCTCGCGCTCGTCCTCCTGCCTCCGCCTGACGTCGTCTAAGGCCTTCTTCAACTTGCGCTCTCTCAGGGCCACTTGCTCTTGCTGGGCACATTGCTCACCGTATTTCATCAACTGATAGCCCAACAGCCGCTGCTCGTTTTCAAAATCACGCCGCTCTAGTTGCCGCCGCTTGGCCTCTTCCATCACTTGGAACTGCTCCCGCACACCGTCCCGGTGCTCCTGTTTCGCTTGGGACTTTGCGAGCATCCGCTCCTGCCCCCGCCTTTTGGCCTCTTGGTGCTCCACTGCCCGCAGTTCTTTCTGGCGATCCTTCTCCTCGAACCGCATGCGCTGCTGCGCCAAATGGTCCTCTGCCTTCTGCTTAGCTTTGACCTTGGTATGGATGGGCATGGGCATTGGGCACAGGCATGGGAGAGGGAGGAATGGGATCGTGGGCAGGGGCACGGGCATGGGCATGGATAGGAACATGGGCATGAATTAGAGTTAGGCATTGTGTGGGGGGGCGGGGGGGCTTTGGCATGACGCCATGGTGTGATGATCTCGTCTGCAGCTGGCGGCGCCTACTGGCCGATCGCCATTCGCTGCCCTTCCCTTGGACCCTTTCCCTCCATAGGCGGTGGTGCCCATCGGCTTCTCACCACCCTTTGACCTTCCTCTTCCTCCCTGCCCTAACCTTCCCTCTCCCCTCCCCTTTCCCTTCCCTTGGCCTTTCCCTCCGTAGGCCGTGGTGCCCATCGGCCTCACCACACTCCTTCCCTTCCCTTTCCCTTGGTCGTTTGTGCCAACGGAGCCCCCGGACTTGCCCTGTTTCACTTCTCCGCGTCGAGTCCACGCAGAGGAAGGCAAATGCCTTCGCCGTTGGCCAGGTGCGTCCAAGCGGGCATCCCAAGCCGGCGGTGAGGTACCTCTCCCCAACGGCGGCTGGTGGGCCCTGGGATGGCCACTTGCGGGGTCGTTTCCCCGACGGGGGCACATAACAACCTTTCTCCTCCAAGTTCCCGCGCTCAGTCCATCCTTTGGCGAGCGCAACACAAACCCCCTACCCTCTCCTTCATGCCTTTGCTGCGCGGATGGGGGTTGTGGGGTGTGCGTGGGTGCACGGGGGGGGGGGGGGGCGAGGGGGGGCTGGGGAACAAATGGCCACAAGGTGCAAATCTGTGGGCACCGGAAAAACTGTTTTTGCTGATAAAATATGGGCAAAATGGTTTAAAAAAAAAAGACAGAACCAAGCAAACAAACTTACATGATGTTTCCAGAGGGTGTTGGGGTTGTTGAAGGGGGGCTTTGGGTTGAGGAAAGCGTAGATTGAGTGCAAAAAAATGGCGTAAGTTGCGTGCTGCTTTTTTTTGGCGTAATAAGCGTGCACTTTTCTTTTGGTGTAAGTGATGTATGGAAATAAATGGCAAAAACCTTTTTCCATGGCATAAATTGCATGCATTTTTTTCAGAAGAAAAAGAGAACAACAAGAACCGCCAAACAACAGTCATTGCTACCGAAGGAGGTGAAGCATACAACCCCAAGGGACATTTTGGGTACACTTAGCACAGGTAAAGCAATGGAGCCGTGGCATGAAGGGTGACTTTGAGGGGAGAGGAGAGAAGAGGAGACAAGAGAAAGGAGGAGGAGAATGTGCTACAAAATGTGCACCAATTACAAGAAAACAGCGAACACACGTTTGTAGATCTATTCAGACTTCAAGTTTCAACCTTAAGCATTGCACGCCGGTTGGTGTTCTGCACACAAGCGTGATGGTCGCACACCAACCAACTCAGCGCGGGGACAAAAGAAGTGGCTGCTTAACCCCTACCTTGTTGGGGCCCACATGTGGGTAGAGTGGCTACATAACCCCTATTGTCTCGGGGGTCCCCAATGTATGAACCGATGGTTTGCAGTAGTTGTAGGAAAGTAGGAATGTTGAACCTTGCTGTTGGAGCATGATTGAATTGGTACCTTGGCCCACACACACACCAAAATAGCTTGACGGCCAATGATGTGGCGGGGCTCCCTGATAGGACAGCTGCAAGGAGGGAACTATTGATCAAATGAGACCCGAACACTTTGTCAATGCTCCCTTTTTTTGTAATGTTTGATGTAGAGATTACCCCCCAATGTCACATCTCCCTCCAAAAATGTTTACGGCGCCGGCGCCGTAAAAAAAAAGTTATGTGCCTGGTGATTGGAAACCAATACTATGATCCCTCTGCAGCTAGTGATGTGGCGGGGCACTCTCAATGGCCGCCTGTTTGGCGGAGCCCGCATGCGACACACACACATGCACACACACACACACACACACACACACACACACACACATACACAACAAAACAGCTTGGTAGCTAGCAATCAGGCGGAGCCTATACGCGACACACACACACACACACACACACACTCCCACACCCACCAAAATAACTTGTTCGCCAATAATCTGGCAAGGCTCGCTCAGTAGCCAATGATGTGGCTCGCTCCACGGCCATCGCTCTAAGGGAGTTTGCACACATGCTCCTCCTCACCCATCCTCCCCAAGTGTCGTCTCCCTCTGCTACTCACGCTGGTGTCCACTCCCAAGCTTGTTGTAGGCCCTCCCTATCCCCGCACACACTCCACTACTCTTTGCCGGGCAATGCACACTCCGACAATCCAGTAAGCTGGGTTGGTGCTTGCACATCATGGTGCCAAGGGAGGGCATAGGTGAGACCAATGTAGGGCCCTAAGACAACCAAACAACCAGACCGATGCCAAGTACCTCGGCGCCATCCGCGAGAGAACACCCAGTTTGGCAAGGGCTCAGTGCTGGCAGTCAAATGAAGTAAAATTGTTATTGATGTTAGTGAAAAATGCTTACACAGACCAAAAATGTTTTCTACTTACGTGAAAAAATAGAGCAACCAAACATCACACCACACGGAAAAAAGGCCTCAAATTGTTCATCTTACAGTGCACAACCTACATATACCTTGTCTTCGTCCTCTAATTGGAGGACCTCCGGTGTTCCTTCTAACAGTTCAAAGGTTGCAAGCTCGTCCGCCGCCGCACTACACACCGCACAACATGACCGCACTTAGGAAGCGTACATCCCGCCAACCTGCAGCGTGGTAGGCCCGGTGAGTGAGGTGCACCTCACCTCCCTCTCCCACCAAAGGCAGTCTGTGAGCTTGGATCAGAGAGAAAAGCCCAAAGGTTTGAGGCGTGAGACACTTAATTTTTTTTTTGCTATAGGTCAAGTGGACTTTTTCTTTGCTGTGGGTCATGCAAGCGGGGGGGGGGGGGGGGGGGTAGATTGAAAATGCTACGGGTATGTGACCTATGCAACAAAAAGTACGCAATTTATGCTTCTTGTCACGCAACCTACGTAAAAAAATTGCACGTGACCTACAACCAAAAACAATGCATGCGATTTACGCTTCTGTTTTACGCGACGCGCATCAAACAAAAAAAGGGCAAGTGACCTACATCCAAAAGTAGTAGTGCACGCGACCTATTAGACCCAAAATAATAGACCCAAAACAAAAATGAACGCCGCCAACCTTTTTGTGTTTTAAGAGGGATGTGGGCCACTATGTATCCTCCATGCTATTGGGACGCCGAGATAGCACTGGTTTTGTGGTCACGTGGATTTCCCCCCACTTTTTGCAGGGTCCTTGAGCCGTTTTGCCCACATGTGGGCCCCCAAGATGGTAGGGATTATGTGGCTACTTTAATTTTGTCCCCAAATTGGGGACCCCCAAGACCACATTGTCCGGCGCTAGAGGGGGGTAGCGTTGATGGGCAGAAAATCGTTCTATGTACTGATGCCGCTAACACACTATGGCTCCTATCCCCTAGAGATCACCACAGTGCACCAAAACACACATTGAATGTGTGTGTCCCCTACCTCTCCCCACAGGCCAACCCCAGCGGGGGATGGGGGAGGGGGGAGGGGGCAACCAAACTGCACGGAGTGAAACAAAAAAGGCCACCCTCAGGCTCCACGAGCTTGGCCAACCACATCACCACGCGCAGGAGCTAGGTCTTGAACCTGCCCCACTCGGACTCGCGGCTTGGTGTGGCACCACTGTGCTACGTTGACCACCGTCGGCAAATTGGGCGTAAAACCACAATGCACATGTGCATTGGTGATTTTAGATGTATGCCCCTACTACCATCGGTATTTATGCAACACGAGAGCGCTTTGGAGAGAAGGCGAAAACATCTTCTCCAACGCTTGGCAATGCGCCGCGCGCTGGGATCGGACACGGGGGGGCGTAGCAACGGGCCATACACCGACTCCCTCCACTCTCGGACCCTTTTCAGGGCGGGGGGGGGCTGGGTCTGGGGGGGGGGGGGGGGCTGCCAAGAGGGGGGGGGGGGGCTTCATAGCCTGACAAACATGGCATAAGATGACCGCCTCAACGCGGTAATCACTTCGAAGCATGTATGTTGGAGACAATTTTTTTAATAGGGGGGGGCATGGTAGGTGGTACTTTTGTTTAAGGGCATAGCACCCCCGAGTCCATTCCTGGCCACTATTGCTAGTGGCGCCCCACCCAGAGAGAGGGGGACAAAATCAGAATAGGTGGGGCCCACAAGTGGGCGGAAATGCTACATCACCAAGGGGGACAAAATCAGAATTGGATGCCTAAACCCTGCCTTCTGGGAGGCCCACAAGTGGGCGGAAATCCTGCATTCTCGGGGATCCCAAACAAAGAGGATAAAGTCAAAACAAAAAAAAGCAAAAAAAAATTTCCCATGGTGTCCCTGATCCTGCCTATAGTCCTGCAGATTGACCCTGCTGGGGTTTGAACCCAGGACCTTCAAGTTGCAGGGCACTGCTTTACCATTCGGGTAGGGCCCATCTCTGACATACCTCTGCGCAGGGGTGGTATTCATATTTGGTCCAATTTGGTTTTCATCCACTATTGGGTTCTCCTAAAAAAACTGAGTATTTTGAGTATAGACACATGGGGCAAAAACCCAATTTTTCACCCTCTACTAAGTCAAGCAAAATTTCCTTAGGGCGCCTTCGGCGCCCATGGTCCGGCACTTCCGGGCCAAAACCCGGCAGGGAGGGGGGCGGGGGGGGGGGGGTCGGCGTAAAGGGTCCGGTCCCGGCGGCCCCCCCCGTGGGATCAGACCCTTGTCCCTCGGGTTGGAGACTAGGTTTGTTACTCCCCCGAATAAGTTTTCAATAGGCCTACTAGACTGCACAGTCCGCAAGGCCGGGGCGGACATGAGCAAGCATATACGCTTTGTGAACAACTAGTAAGGGAATTTTTGAATGTGGCACTAATGTGGTGTGAATATGGATGCCCCCGTGATGTCCCACCCGGTATCAAAAAGGTGTTTCTTCCTTGCCCCTCAGGGAGAACTTTGCCAAGATGTGCATCTATACATGGCAATTGGGATGGATGTCTCCGGGGGGGAGGGGTGTGTGGAATGATAAGGGAATGTACAAAGGGGCCAAGCCCACTTCCTCCTACAGTGGCCTAAGCCATTGTGGTTGCATTTGTGGATAGACCACATGTATTGTTTGCTCGCAAAATGGAGATTCCTTTCCAATTTTCATGCTTTGCCATGAAACGCAACCATGTTAGGTTGAAACGCGTGCTGCAGTGGGGGTCTAAGCCTCCTACACGGCCGCTCAAGTGTCCAAGTTGTGGTGGACAACCACAACCATAGATGAAGGGTGGGGTGCTACCAAGAGATCTATGTGTGGAAAAGGCCTGATGACGGTGTGGCATTTGGTCAGCTAGGCCCGCAAGACGGCACTTAATGACTTGAACCATGTACATACCCTTAATCAACGCTTCATAGGCTGCAAATGGCAGTTGTAATATATGAGGGGAGCACCAACATGGCTAGTTGTGAAGATGGTTGTTATTGTTGTGTTGTTGCACTAGGTTGCGGAACGAAAATGTTGGCAATTTTCGAGCTGTTTTTGCGCGAAAATTGCAAATGTTCGCGTTCGCAAGAGATTGGCGAAGGTGCACAGCAAATCTCATGTCAATGGCTCTTTTGCGGACCACTGTGACAACATACCGCGTGAAAAACGGGTGGTTTTTTTTCGTAGACACCGGGTTCTAGCTTTTTTTCAGAATTTCTAAGAAAATGAGCTCCATGCCACCCTCAAGGGAGAAACTGTGTGCGGACTACCCTGGCGGGGGGGGGGGGGGTACGAAACAAGTTGGTCCTACAAAAAAAAATTTCTTCCCGTGTCACACATACCACGCATAATCATGGGGTTCCCACTGCATAACATGCCTTTGGCACTTGTTGGCATTCCTCTGATTGGCTATTTGGGGCAATGGCCCATCACTAACATGCCATTTGCGGCATGTAGCTGTCGGTGGCCCCTTCTCCATGGCATGTTTTCACCACACAATGGCACGAAATAGCAAACAACATGCATTGCCGACACGGGTGGTATTTATGTTTAAGGGCACAAAGGACCCCCGAGTACTCCTGGCTACGCATCGTTGCGTAGCGCCCCACTCTCGCCCCTTGCCGGCGGTAAGAGTCCCCATGCACAATGCACGGGAAAGAACCCGGGCATGCAACTAGTTGACCCCACATGGGTACAATCACAGATCATGGCCGCTCAGTAGGTGCCCCAAGTCCATTGTGAAACCCACGACATCAATCCTTCCACCGGGCCGTTCCACTTTGCTGGGCACTAAATACATATCAATCATCTCGTAATGTTGTTTGATGGAACCAGCGTGCTTCGGATGGCTTGTCCTGGCCATTTAACGGGTGCCCAATGTCCGTTGGGGAGGCCGAGTTTTCGTTTCCGGGGGGGGGGGGGGGGTCAATAGAACTCTCCGGCCGGACCCCCCCCTCCCCCAAAAAGGGCGAAATTGACAGAACCCCCAAAATCCAACCGAGTCTCACCCCCAGGACTTGAAGGTGACCTAGACCCTAAAATCGGGGGGAAAAGAAAATGGGATTTTTGGAATCGGCGCGTCCAGGGGGTTCGGAAAAGTCATCATTTGCCATATATTTGGTGGAAAAAAAATCGGCCAATTTTAGTGCTCGAAAAAATTTTCGGCGCCTATGGCGCCAAACTTCATAATGATTGACTAATGGTACCCGTTAATTGAGCCCTTTTCCCAAACCCCCCCCCCCT
Organism: Eutreptiella sp. 'Long Island Sound 2002'; assembly: GCA_964036045.1. NCBI lineage: Eukaryota > Euglenozoa > Euglenophyceae > Eutreptiales > Eutreptiaceae > Eutreptiella > Eutreptiella sp. 'Long Island Sound 2002'. Next base: position 73,645,717 of record OZ038384.1, read on the forward strand.
AGTTTTGGGGGGCTCTATTGCACCCCCCCCCCTCCCCGGAAGTGAAAACCCGACATGCCTTGTGGACCCCCGGACGCCCATCTTACCACCCAGCTATTTCCTTTTACACTTATACCATGGACACGACGCAGGCCAGGTGCCATTACATGGCACGTGCCCCACAATAGTCCAAGAATGTTGTCGATGGATATGTATTCACAACTGTAAATGTAAACCCACAAGAAGTCCAATTGTGAAAAGAAAACGGCCAAAATTCATACAAATTTTTGCCTCGTTCCCTTTGGCACTCTTTTATAAGGAACATTCTTTCATCATTACAAGCATAGCTTAGGTATTCACACCCATTGTATGCAGGCACTCATGCTACAAAGCATCAATGCAACAACAAGTGTCCGGAGAGTAGCCCGGCTTGCCCACCCGGACAAGACCCGGCAAGAGTTGCAGGTGGGCGGATGCATCGATCAGAGGTTGAGATCTTGATGATCACGACAGGTTCAGAGGCTCTCACACAAACGTACCGATCCATTTCATATGTTTTCTAGCCAAACGATAAAGCAGACTAGACCTTTACATGTCCATCATAGAAATACTAATGAAAGTGGTCGACAAAAATGGACATGTTTCACAGTTCATATTGAAAAGCTTTATTGGTGCTACTAGATGACATTTATATTTAACCAAAGACGAAGTGAGTTGACGTTATATTTTCCTACGGCTCATGGACATGAAGAAGGTCATCAATACGACATGTCTGCCTCCTGCTTTCAATCTCTAAGTTGTCTATTATTAACAAAGATAAGGGAAATCATAACACGTACCATACCAAAATCCCACAAATCTTGCACGAACACCCTATAAACCCAAATACATGCTAATTTGAGAGAACTCATGGCATCAGCTTGTTGACGAGGCTTGGGAAGTACTCGCTACGCTCACCCTTCCCAAGCCTAGAAATGCAGGAAGTTTCATACATTGCACTCCTAGAATTTCATTTGTAACTTGGAAACCTCCCATGCACAAAAATAGTACTTTTCTCCGACCCAAGACCCCAACGAACAACCATGAGCCGTAACTCACACGTAAACAAATAAAAGATGCCACAATTACCAATTCTTCAGCCACACAGATGCAACAATGAGGGTTGGAGCGAGGTACAGGTTTTCATGAGAGTTTTTTGTGAAAAATGACACCCTAAAAATTGCATGGGGAAAAAATTGTTTTGCAAGAAGAGGACGTGCTCGTTTGTTCATGTCTCTAAGAATTGTTGATGCCCTCCCTGCATTGCTTGCATTGGTTGTCTTTCGTGCTCAACGGAACCGCCGTTTGGTCCAGCCGTAGCTTGTTTCCGGGCCCATGGTTTCTGGCGGGCGTGCACTACTAAAATGGGTGCAAAAACACCGACTCACAAAAGAAAACTTGATATAGCACTTGACCAAGCAACCCGTGACAAATTCCGAGGCCTTTTGGTCTATTCCACACAACCACACCCGTTTTAGTTCGTGATGAAACCACACGTGACTAAAGGAATGTTGCGTTGAACAACCACAGCAAAAAGGGTCGCTGGCTATGGCGCCAAAAAACACACATTTTGGCGTAGTGTTCGTGCCGAATATTCGGATGTTCCGAACACCACCCCCCGGTCATTCTCTTTTACATCTCCCAAGGATCGTGAGCTGCATTCCAAGGCTTAATTCCATGACATGCCAAAATGCAGTGCAACGTACGCGAGTGTGCAACTCGAAAAAAACTGCCAAATGTCAAACCTCCGACGCATAAAACGGCTGCATTTTACCACCTCACATACCCAAAGACCAACCTAACACATGCTACTCACCACAAAGGACCTTGTTAAAAAAGATTTAAAGGCAGCTCCATCCCATGCTCCTTGGAGTACTACTTGGGGGGAAACCCATGATGGCGCAAAAAAGCAACCTGTTTATGGTGCTAATAGCATGCTCCAAAAGCCTCCACTAGACAGCTCCAAAACCCGCCACTAGACAGCTCCAAATCTATGACCACACGAAGGCATGCACAGAACCACATAGTACAGATCAAAGGACAACAGCAGGGCTTCAATTTGGCTGGGGGGGGAGCCTCGTACCTCAACACTTTCGTCGCATAGTACCGAAATCCATATTGTCCATGATTGAAAGAGTGCCATTTTTTGACCAATCGGTCTCCCTTCAACCGCCGCATTTCCGTGCAACTGAGTCGGTCATAGCTCGAAAAAAAATTTACTGCGGCCCTTGGAGTAATGCAAAGGTGATGGTGCTTGAATCTAGGTCAGCAGCCACGCAGGCGGCGGCATATTTGTCGCCGGATGACCAACGTTTCAAATTTCCAAAATTTCCCCAACTTGAACCCTTCGGCAAGCTGAGAAATCCCATCAGTTTTTCGAAATTGCGAATGTTATAATGCTCTGTACAAAAATGCAGTGAAAACCAACTTCGTGAAATTTTCGGATTTCCGGATTCTACCATGTACTACTTGACCGAGACTCGCATGTACCTATTTGACTACGCGGCCATTCCATTGTCTCTGTACAGCATTAATCAGAAAGTAAAATGGTTAATCACATACAGTCAGAGATGGCCGTTAGTACTTCTAGCACAGCAAAGCCTTCTTGCACATCAAGATGATGAAGAAGATCTGCATTTCTAAGTGCGTTGTAATATTCCGACAGTGTGCAGCTATTTACGGCATGTCATGTACAACTACCCGATGGGAGATTCGCATCTCATCAGATGCAAGTCGTACTATGACATTTTGGCTAGCGTGACGCATAAAACTTTCACCAACCCAACGGACGGTCAAGGAGCTAATCAAGTCTTCAGATGCTTCCTTAACCGTGATATACAATTACCATGGCATAGTACGTGCTACAAATGTAAGCGCATTTGGTGTGCAAACAAGGGTACGTGGAAAGTAAATTAGTGAACATGCAACAATAGCAAGAAGGGGGTGGTGGTCGTAGCATTCTTGGTCCTTGAGATTAATTAGCGATGCTTTGATTGGAATGTTTGCCACGGAAAACAAATGATCAATCATTACCTCGAGAAACATGCCGGATGATGCATTGTAAACGTTGCCACCAAGCCATTCCATTCGGTTCAAATAACAGCTGGTTGCACAAAAAAAAACCCCGCCCTGCGTATACATCTGGGTGGTTTGTGAAACGTGCTCGTTCGTGTGCTCGGATTGTTCCGTGCCTCTCATTGTAGAATCGTTCTCCCGGTTTCATCGCAAACCATCTTTGAGTGGGAAAAACAACATGAGCATCATTACCAACACAATACATGTTGTCACACTTCGACACAAAAATCATACTCACGGCCGAGCGGGTGCAACTCAAACTTGACAGATAAGTGGTTCGGCGGTGGCAAACATACCATTTGTACTGCACTTGAAAAATTGATACGGAGGAAACTTGGACCACAATGATCTAACAACAGTCTGCACATATCAAAGTATGAGAGGCCACCATCGAAAAACTACCCAAGCGCACCATATCGTTCCAACACACAAAGCCACAAATCATGTTTTTAGAGAACTCACATACCTTTCTAAGTCAGGACTTCGGTGATGGTGGGCAATTCTCATGCCTTGATTAGTTGTTGAATCCCTAACAAATCACACAAAGCTTTTGGCGTGCCTATAAATGGTGGTCAATAATCACAACCATGATACAAAATCAACAACAAAGCATCAAATTCGTACAATCAACAAACGACGTAAATACTTTGCGATGCCTATCAATGGTGGTCAATGACCACGACAATGATACAAAGCCAACAACAAAGAGCACACAACATTCAAAATACATAGCTTCAAACCTAATGTAACAACTTCACAAATAACAACAAGAATGCCGAAGCAAGCAAGCGACTACACTTGCATACCATGATAAAATCCTTTGGCTTGGTTGTTGCACAAGATGATGAACTATCAAATGAAAGTTGGCCAGTGTTTGCCGACTGATTCAGTTTGCATACTTGCAGCGTTTGGTATGGGACTTTTTTGTGATAGTCAAGACTGAAAATGTGGTTGGTTGGTTGGTGCTACAACTACACGGAGTGTCTTCCACGTCCTACATCTAAATCACAAAAGAGAATGTTGTCCCCCATAATCAAATTAATCGATTAATCCAAATCAAACATATGTAACAAAGGTTGGCCCGGTTTCCTCCATAGCACCGGTAGGTTGAATCGAAGACAAAGGAAGGTTAGGTTCCCCGTAGGTACTGAAACCACCGAAGCATAGGTGAGGCTGGCATTGGGTTCTCCGAAGGTACTTCCTTGACCCTTGTCCCCAAAAGCGCATGGTGTATGGACTTCAGCTTCCTTTGTCATTCAAGATTGGTTGCTTAACCCCTGCCGTCCCGGGGGGCCATGTGTGGGCGCAATGGCTACATCACCACTAGCCCCTTGGGGGTCCCCACATAGAAACAAAATCAGAAATGGCTACCTAACCGCTGCCTTCGCCGGGCCCTAAATTGGGCAAAATGGCTACATCAATCAGTATAGCTACATTACCCCTGTTTGCTTGGGGTCCCCATTGTGCGGAGATATCAATATGGCCGCATGACCCTTGCCTTCTCGGGGTCCCCATGGTGGGGAGGAATCAGTAGCATGGGAATGTTTGGTGACCAAAATTGGCCTGCAAAATGTGTACAGCCCACTGCTATTGCACAATAAAAATCGTTGTTTAGGGGGGAAATGGGGGTGTGAAAATTTTATACACATTGGGGGGGCGAGTTTTTTTCGGGTCTTACCCCCCCCCCACAGGGGGGTACAAAAACGGTGATACCGCGAATTGTTTTTGCCACCCCTTCTGTTGGTTCTCCCATCATTTCAATGAGGTCACTAAACACAGGGACGCGGTCTGGCACGGACTGTCAAGGCTTCCTAAACACTGGCCTTGCCCTGCCAAAGCCTTCGTCTTGGTTGGCTTGGATTGCCGGTGCTAGGGGAGAGTGCCAGGTATGTGTATAAAGTTTGATGTTTGATGTCTGTTGTGGTAGGTCGTGTTTAGACAGCGGTGTTCACATCTTGTGATGGAAATTGTCTAATAAACCTGGAAAATCATAGGTGATGAAGCACAGAACAACAAAACAAGGAAAAAGGAGATATAGAATCACCCCAACCTTACTCACTGGGCATTTGGCGGGGGAGGGTTGTGGTTTCAGAATGAAGGAGGGCTGTGTGGTCCTACAAGGTAGGGCACAAGCGAGGGATGTATCACAACAATGGGAAGAAAAAGGGGTTGCTCTTGAAAAATGGGTGGTAGATGCAAAATGTGCAATATTCCGCGCGTGTGGTGTGAGGGCTGCACACCCCCCAATGCTTGTCGCATGGGGTGTAGAGGGGTGTACATGCCTCCAATGTTTGACGCATCGGGTGTGGAGTGGAATGCATCCCGGCAAAGGTTGCCGCATGGGGTATGGAGGGGTGTAGCCCCCCCAATAATGGATGCATGGGGTGTGGAGGGTGTACACCGCCAACAATTTGTGACGCAAGGGTTGTGGAGGGATGTACACACCTCCAATGTGTGACGCATGTGGTTTGGAGGGGACTCAAACCCCCCCCAATGTTCGACGCAAGGGGTTTGGAGGGGTGCCCACGCCTTTGCACTCTCCGATTGGACTTGGATTCGGACGCCGGTGGTAAGGCTCACGCCGGAGGTGCACCAAGATATCTTCCCCGACGACTCTATTTATTGGCCGGCCATGCTATGTATTGCACTCCAAGGTCCCGGACGGGCCTATATCAACGGGCCCCTTGGGCCGTGCCAAGGCTACGGCATATTTAAGCCACACCCTATTCCCGGCTTGGGGCGTCCTTGGTGCTCGTTGTTGCCGCGCCAATAGCCCTCAAAAACCCCCTGCCCCGGCGCCCTCACCTTGAAGAAGGCACGCCCGGGTCCATGGCCACGCCGCACCTCATCCCTCTAGGGTGGCCGTTCCCCGCCAGAGCTCGTGGGCGGTTCGTTGACGCCGCTTGCCCAAAATTATTTTCAAAAATGTGCCCCCACGACCCCTTTTAGCGGTGCTATATTACAGGTTGCTGCGCTCCTTGCGGGTTGTACACTCTGGGTGCCCGTGTCCCCCGGCCGCTCCCCGCGCGCATCACGCTCACGTACCCCTACATCCTCCCTTGCATGACCATTGGGCCTGTCCTTCGAAGTATTGTTATGTCTAGTGTGCAACCGTTGTCCTATAGGTTGGCACTCGCACACGAGCTCGGGTTCACCAACTGTGGCGGGCCGTTGCACCTACATGCGCAAGGTCATGGCCCATGGGGATGGCCCATGCGAAAATGGCAACTGGGTCATGTTGGGAGCCCCTTTAGAGGCGCGAGCGATCCCTGCCTAGGGGTGGTGGTGGCGCCCTACTTGGGGCTTGACCGGCGTTGGGGGTAGGGGAAGAGGGCCTCGAGAGACCCAAAGAGACCCTCACGCGCGCACCCCATAGGGAACGCCGGGAGCGGGCCTTCACACGCTCGGTATCCTCAACAGAAGGACCACGAACGCTGCACCATGCCGAGAGGGCGGTTTGCCTACAGGATGACGTCCAGCGCCGCGCCCCTCGCCGCGCCCCTGTCGCGCGGCGCTAGGACGGCTACTGGCAGCACCGGGCAACTAGCTCGGGGCGTGGGCTTGCCACAACGCCAATGCCCTCCCCCGTGGTGTACTGCGGGAGGGTCGCCGCATTGTTGAGCAGCCGCACCGGGCCCGTGGGCCAGTAAGGGCCGCTGTGGTGGAACACCTCGGCCCAGCAAGACTCCGGCAAGAGGGAGGTCCACTCCTATGCCGCGCGCAGAAAGGCGGCCACTAGCCCTACCTTCCGACTAATGGGTAGTGCCGTGGGGGCCCCAACCCACACCATCCCCGAAAAGGTCACCACCATATCCCACTCTGGGGTGCGCCACTGGTGGCGCTCTGCTGGAAGAGGGGGGGGGGGGGTAAACGGACCCCCCCTTCTAGCGGGGGGTGCATTATGTGCTTTTCGGCCAATATCTACATTCAAGTGTTTTATTTGGCCCCATTTGTAGCTGCTACTTTTGTTGGCCCATTTCGTGACCATACGTTGGAGCCCGGCCTCAATTGGTCAGGTGTGGACCCGCCACTTAGCTCCAGTCGCGCCTGCCTCACGACCTTCATCGCCATCTCAGTTCCATGATTGTCCGTGTCACGCAGACAGTGCTTTGCAGCCCGTCCCTTCCCTCGTCCCTGGATGGGGTAAGAGTCGGGCTGCTTCTACAGGGTTCAGGGCATTGTCGCCTTCGGATTGAGTTTGGGGCGTAGCGTTTGTTGTGTCCCACTTTGGCTCCCTCCGTCGCACTGGCATGCTCGCTTGCGCTGGCCCCGCTCGGCCACACACCTGTGTTTCCGGGTCACCTGGTCGTGGGGGGTGGGGCGGTCAGAGGTCACCCTTGTGGGCCACTGCCACCGGCCCTGGGCTATTTAGGTCCTTAAGATTTAAAAACCCCAGTGGGTACTGGCTTTTCGGAGGTCAACATACAGCCATACAGGGGGTGGGGAGGCTGGGCGGCGCCGAGGCGCCTGCATGTGTGGTGAGTGTGTTTGCGTGTGCGGTCGTTCCCTGTGCCAATTTCCTGTGCCTCTCAGAAGGCGGCCGCTCAAGTGGCAGCGCACTCGGCGTTTGCCGCGAGGGAGGTGGTTCGAGTCCCGGGATCGGTGGTCTCCCACCGATCCCTTCGAATACCGGACGGGACCTCCCATTGACCTGTTCTAGTACAGGTGGCGGCGCGCACTGCTGCAGGTGTGTGTGGTTCCTGCGTGTAACTTTTTGGGGGTTGGGGCAAAACGGACGAGACCTCCACCCGATCCACCGGTACCGGTGGTGGCGCGGGTTGATGTAGGGGGGGGTGGTTCCCACGACCCCGACTAGAGAGCCCTACGTGCAGGGGACCCAAGAGCACCAGCTCCCGGGATCGAACCCCCGCACTGGACGACTGAAGACTACCGCTCTCACTACTGGGCCGTGCCGGTCTCTTGCCCTGTTTGGGGTATCTGACGCTCATGGAGTCTGAACCTATGGGGGTGTGGGCTCGCGTGCTTTATGGCGTGCCAAACAAGGGGCGCCTGGGGTCCGGTGTTCCACACCGTGAGCCCTCCGTGCTGCACGTGATTGTGGAGGCCGTTGCTGGTGATCTGGGTGCCAGCCAGGCCTCATCACAGCTGCCTGGGGAGGAGGGGGGGGCTGATGAGGGGAAGAGTTCCTGTCTGACGTCACGCATTGGTGTTTGCCGTGGTGAGCGGGAGACCGCCCGCGACCTCCATCCAGAGGCCGGGTCAGTACAGCCTGGTGAGTGGCGTGGTCTCTTGGAGGCTGGGGTGCAGTCCTCGACTTCCAGCAGCGGAGTAACTCCCTGTCTGCGGGGGGTCGGGGGGGGGGTGTGCCACGAGGAGGCGGGCTGGCCGCCCGCTCCTCCGGAGAAAACATGGGTGGCTCATCCAGGTCGGACTCGTCTTCCTGGCCCTGTGCCTGCCCTTCCTGCTGTGGGCGCCGGGCTGAGGTGACATACCCTCGGAGGAGGGGGGATTTGCGACGGCCCATGTCAGCCAGTGTGTCCGCGTGTGTGTTCCCTACAATGCCAACGTGTGAGGGGACATGCAGCCAGCGTACCGCTGCCCCTGCCTGCTCAATTTCCCCAAGGAGTTGCTCCCACAGGTCCGTGTTGGAGCCCGGCTAGGGGTGTGTTTTGGGGTTAGGGGGGTTCCAACGGAACTTGAGGGCAGAGTGGTGAAAATCAAGTGTGAGGACTAAGCACTCCCAATGGGGGTGATGTAGTGATTGCTGTAGTGGGAAGAGGTGTTAGGCATCCAATAATCATCATGGGTGGGCCTTTGGCCTATGGTGGTGACTCAAGGCAAGTAGAACACTTATGGGTCACCCGTTGGAAGGGGGGTTCCGGCGCCGGAACACCCGCTGGAACTCCCTTCCAGCGGCCGCTGGAAGGGGTTCCCGCGGGTGCTGGAAGGGTGTTCCAACGGATGTTGGAACCCTTCTAGCGCACGAAAATTCAAAGTTTAAGTTAGATAATAGAACACCCGGGACCCATACAAACACCACATGTGGAGACATGTAGGATGAAGCCTACAAGGTGCACATTGGCCCTAAAGTACACAAAAAGCACCCCGCTAGAAGGGGTGAGTCAAAAGGGAGGGGGGGGGTTCCAGCAGAGCGCTTACAGCGCCGCACCCCATCCGCGGACTTAGCGTGGCCCGGGACGTCCGCACAACGCATTGCCGTAGCCGGTCCCGAGGAAACCTTAGGACTCCCTTGTGCACAAAAGCGGGCGACGGTGCGGAACCCCTTGAGCGTCATCCCCACGAGGACCACACAGTCCCATGGGATTTTCTCCCCATACCCGAAGTAGGGGGCGAAGCAGTACGCGGGGTGGAAATCACGCGTACGCACGGAGTGTGCGTGGTGGGCGCCATGCGGACCCACACCTAGACAGCAACGGTGTGGGCTGGGGCGGGTTGGTAGCTGACGACCACGGGGTTGTGGCAACGGTCCACTCCAGGGTGTCAACGGTGTCATCAAGCCCCGTGGGCGACCGAGTGGGCCACCAAGTTCAATGCATGGGACCTGGTGGCTTCCCTTGGAATCTTGCCGTGTGAGCTCTAGTATGCCGCCGGCAGCTGCACGTCGGCCACGCTAGGTCACAAAAGGGGCACACCATCGGAGTGCTCTTGGGTCAACCACATCCAGCTCGCGTTTGCTGAGGCCCCAGGCCACCACCCACACATGTCTCGGCCCAAAACTACACCGGGTGGGACGGCCTACTTTCCTGTCTGCATCTGGAGGCCCACCGGCTATTGGTGAGGGGCTTACAGGGCGCCAGCGGAGAAACCTACCTTTTCCCGGGAGTGCTAAACGGCTCTACAGAGCTGTTCGCTTGAGGCCCCCTGGGTAGCGGGGGCACGGCGGCACTGAATAACATGCGCACAACCCACGCAACACCGCAATCGGCGTTTCTCCACTGACTCCGTGGCCTGGTGAGCAGTGGCACATTCACCGCAAAGGGCATGCGGTTCATGGGTGGCAACCGTACCCCATCTACCACAAAGAGGACTCACCCCTTGGCACACGCCCAGAAGACCTCCGCCGTCCTGTCCGCGGCGGCCGCCCGTGCGGCCGGCAGGAAGAGCTCATGCATGCACACCGCGCGCAAGTCGTGCGCTAGGAGCTCCTAGTCCCACCCATGCGAACCTCACCCCAGCCGGCCGGAGCACAATGCGCGAACATTCCCACCATCAATGACGCTCACAGAGTCCAAGGCGCGGAGGAAGCCACAGACTTGTCACATGCGCATGCGGGTGTAGAGGTGGGGGATCCCAAACCCGCTACGGCCCGGGAAGGTTTACAGGGGCGCATGAGGCACATTGCAAGCACACCTGCAGCCCGCGCATGAGGATCCGGACCGGCGCCCTTTCGACCTTGCGTAGCCAATGCAGGTGGGGTGGCATCGCCTCGTAGATGTAGTCCACAGCGGACACCACAATGGCGAAGAACCTCCGTAAGACTAATAGCACCCACCCAAATTTGCACAAGTTGGCCTTGGCTTTGGCGAGGTGCTGCTTCGGATGCTCGTTCATGACCAGCGGCTCTCTAGTCAGCATGAACCCCTTGGCCTTTTGAATGAGCGACCTCGACGAGGAAGGCAGCTTGCCCCGCATGTACTGGATGCGGCGGCTGTCGAGCCGGAGGCACTACACCTTGAGCTTGCGCACTTGCGCGGAGCCGCAAATTGCTACAGACCACGGCACACGCACCCATGAGCACAACGAGACCCCATCAGCTCAAGGCAAACTGGCGGTGGTTGTTGCCGAAGCCCACTTCCAGCAGCACATGCCGGTTGCTACACAACATAGAAGATGGATGGCAAGTTGCTGCCGCACATGTCTTTTGGGCGCAGGGAGGGTCGGACCACGTGACGCACAAACTGAGTCCCCTTATTGGAGACCTTTGTGAAGTACCCGTATCCCATGTTGTCACCCTGGGCTCCCCCGTGAGCCACGCGGTAGGGGGGCGCTAAGCCACAGGGTGAGGCAACCTAGACCTCCATGGTGTCCACAACCGCTACAGCCACGGGGGCAGTGACTCCTGTGGGGCTTCCTGGTCCTAGGCGTTGCCCCCGCTACGATGCAAGTTGCAGAAGTCCGGGCCGTGTCCCAATCATCGGACCACACCTTGCCGCATTATGGGACCTAGCCAGCGAGAGCCACCAGCACGCCCATGTGAGCAGGTGGCTGCACGCAAACAGCTCGGGCGACATGGCAAGCCGGCGCTCCTTGCGCCTCATCTGCCGCTCCCGGATCACACCTGTCTCTAGGCGGCGGAGGTACGGCTCCAGCATGACCGTCCGGTTGTTGCGCACTAGCTATGCCGGCTGCTTTTTGGCCAGGCAAAGGTGCAAGGACCTAGTGAGGAGCCTACTGAGCCTGCTACAGACACACCCCCTCTCACATCGCCAGCAGCACGTGGGCCACAATTAGAAAGGCCACCCGAGGAGCGCCATCATCAGCGGCCGCAGCAGCTCCTCCAAGGATGTTGTTGGGAGACCTTTGCTCACGGCCTCCACTAGGTTGTGGAACAACGGCGGGGCACCGGCTACTAGCAGCTGTGGCGGTTGCGGCAATGCCCCCCACATGCGGGACACAAAGTCGCGGGCATCCGGTGGGTTAGCAGGGTTGGCGGGCACAACTAGCCGCGAGGGCTCCATGGGCGGAGCGGCGTGGCCGCAGTGCAGGTCCTTGGCCTGCCTTAGGAGCTCCGCCAAGAAGCCCTCTAGCATGTCCGTGCATCACACTCCTCGGGGATGATTTCCGTGAGGAGGGGGAAATTAGAGGCTTCAAGCGGAGGACATGCCCCGTCTGGGCCCTGAGGGACCCCATGTAGCTTGCACTAGTTGACATGCAGTAGGGCTGTGTACGCATTGTCGAGATGCGCCTGCCACCATGCTTGAATGGTGGCAGCATTGGTCTCGCAACTCAGGGGGTGGCCCGCCCAAAGGGCATCCCGGTCACGGGGGCGCTAAGAGCTCAGTTGCTCCGGCAACATGCCCTCCAATGCAAACCACACACTTAGCACCATGGCGTCTGGGGACAATTGGGGAATGGGCTGACAACCAGAGGGCCAATGCCGCCGCCACCACCACCGGGGCTTGCTACTCCGGTCTGAGCTACGCCCACCAGAACCGGCAGCACCACAGATCCAAGGCCGTGAAGATGCAGTGCCTGAGCTGCAGGTCACACTCCAATAGGAAGTGCGTACTCAGCCCCGGGAGGAGCCGGAGCTCAGCTCCCACACAAGGGGTGTCCGGTTTGATGAGTACCCAGTCCAACTCGCACTACACGGGCGGCCTACCTGCCACACCAGAGTGGTGCGCATGCCCGGCGGGTGCGGACTGCGGTACCGTGCCCTAGTCCGGTGGTGCCCAGCACTTGGGAGAGCCAAACACCGCCTTGCGGGCCCGGGGACTTATTAAGGTCCCCCGCCAGCAATCACACGCCAACCCACGCCGTCCTTAGGAACGCCGCGGCGTTGCCCACGACTACGCAGCGCCGAGTGGCGGGCAACAAAGGCGGTAGGTGCACATTGATGGTGGCGATCAACACGCCCCACGCGGGTTCCACCTTCACGCACCGGGGGTTCTCTTGCAGGTGGCCCTTGACTTGGGCCCAGGAGGCTAACAGCTAGTGGTGCACAACCGCCCGGCCGTCGTTCGCAAAAAGTGGCCCCACGATCACGGCATAGGGCAAGCTGTGGAGCCACATTGGCGTGACCATCAGGCCTAGCTCCTGCAAGTGGACAATGTTTGGCTCCACACAGACCAAGTAGGCAATCGGCCGGGGCACTTTGCGCGGACTCGTGCCCAGGCCCTAGCAGATGGCAGTGGTGACGCGGAGGCGCCCCATGTTGCGCTGCAAGTGACAAATTGCTACGGCTCATGGGCACGCAGCGGCGAAGTTGAGTTCAGGTCGACAAGCGCTCGGGCATGGACCGCAAAAGACTGATGTGGCTCAAGGGCACACAGGGGTGGAGTTGGGTTCAGGTCGGCGGGCGCTGGGGCCTGGACCGCGAACGGACTACTGCGGCTCAAGGGCACGCAGGGGCAAGGTTGGGTCTAGGTCAACGGGCGCTGGGGCGTGGCTGTGGACTAACTTCTGCAGCTTGGGGGCCAGCAGTGGCAAAGTTGATAGAGGGGCGCGGGGCTGTCTAGGTTGCGAGGCTAGAGTTGCAACCGTGTCCACAATCCTATGGCTCAGCGGCCATAGAATGAAAAGAAACATAAAACACTCTCCTTGTGTGCACAAAACAACAACGTGCCACTAACCCTAACCTTCGGCAATTTACACGTAGCAGCTACTTGCTGCCCTCCGTGCCCTTCTCACGTTTTCTCTATGTTCTGTATCCTTTGGGCACAGGGCGAGGGTGGTTGCCATGTTTACCACAGGTTGCGGCACTTTAGAGGGAGGTAAAAACAACTAAGGGGTATCACCGGCAGCCCTGCTCTTTGACCTTGGTTGCCTCAACAAACAGAGGAGCAAGGGCAAAGACCCAGATTAACACATTTGTTTTTCCGCATTTTCCATGAGGTTCGTGTTTTGCATGGGCTTTTCCATGTTTACTGCTTGTTGCATAACTTGTGAACAAAGCAAGGTGAGGTGTATACCATCACCGGTGTCACATTGGTTGCTTGGGCAAAGATGTGAAGCCCAAGAGCAAATAGACGCATCACCGCATATACTTTTCCACATTGATCATGTTCGGTCCAAGCAAAATTGTTTTTTCCCAAAGGAGGGGGGGTTGAGTCAAGGCAGAACGGCGCAAACAACAACCAGGCTGGTGCAGCTCAATGGGTTGCACTGAACTGACTTCAAAGAGGGGGGTGATGTCTGATGTGGTGCATAGGGAGGGTACCCTCCTTGTGGTTTGGGGCGGGGGGCAATATAGTGCATCATGGAAGGGAACGGGTGGGGGAGGGGGGGTTGCGGTGGGGGAATGGCGGTCCATAAAGGTCTGATGTCTGGTGTTTGATGGCCGGTTTGGTCGCTATACACAGGGCTGACCACGGCTCCACACTTTCCACGCTATCCGGGGAGCTCTTGGAGGTCCACCAGCCCTGTGCCTACTCGTGCACATTGCAGATGTTATGGCAATTCCACAGAAATGGCATCGTGTTGCGGTCACACCAGTTGGCCAGACAGTGCCATCTGTCCGCCTGGTCCTGGACGAGAGTGCCAGCTCTCACTCTGCATCCACACCCACATTCAGGACGGAGACAGTGTCACGACGTTTCGTGCTGTGGTGTGCGGGTGTCCAGCCTGTGAGCGCATGCCTGGCAACCAAAATCTCATCATGGGTCTCCACGTGCTGCATGATCTCAGTGGAGCTGTCATACAGAGTGCACAGACTACCCCCGATTGGTTGTCCATCCACCGGCCCAGCGCCACTTCCACGCATTGCTGGACGCCACGCCCCAAACTGCTGCTGCGCCTTCGTGGAGTGTCGTCATCTCGATGGCGCAGGGGCAGGGGCAGGGGCAGGGGCAGGGGCAGGGGCAGGGGCAGGGACAACAAGGGCACGGCCATGGGCAGGAACACCAGACCAAGACAGAGGTAGAAATGGGGGCATGGCATGCAGATGGGCAGGACCTTGCGCTCTGTCTGCACCTTAAAGAAGCGCTGCAGCTCCATCTGCTTCTCCGTCCGCGCCGCCTCCTTCTTGGCCTTCCGCTCTTTGTCCCGCTGCCGCTCAGAGAGCTCCTCCTCCCGGTCCCGCTGCTGCTTCTGCAGCGCCAGATCATCGCGCCGCTGCATCCACTGCGCATACCTCCGCGCGTTGCCCTGGATCCGCTCCTGTTTCTCCCGCTGCTGCTGCGCCCGGCGCGCGCCGAAGCGGTCCGTCTCGGCCTTGTCCTTCAGGGAAAACACCAGCATTCGGTCCTGAAACGCGCTCGCGACCTTGTGCTTGGCGTGGGCCCGGACATTGGACACATGCTCCACCGCCACCTTCTTGTCCTGAGGAGACAACGGTGGAGGTGAGGGTGCGAGCATGGCCAGGAGTGGGGGCGGGGAGGGTGGGGAGGGCCGGGGACGGCGGCGGGAGGGCATCAACATCGACAGGAGCACGGCAGGGGCAGGAACAGGGGGATGGGCATGGCTGTGGAGTTGGGGTGTGGGCTAGGACAGGGGTGGGGCGGCCTCCTTCCTGCCGCTGTCTAAGATCCTGTGCGCATGCCACTGACGCTGGACGGCCCAAGCTTCATGCCCATGCCCATCCACATCGTCCCTGCCCATGCGCCTTCTCTGATGCTCATCTCCCAATGCTTCATCATACACGTCCCGCACCCTTTGTGATCACTCTGGATCGTCATTCAAGGCACCGGGTGTTCTACAATGGCTCTGTGCCCATTGGTGAACACCGTTGAACACCCAATGAGACACTTCTCGACTGTCCAAGGAACTGCTCAAGAATCGTTCTGCAATGGGTGTCGCATATGGAACAGGCGTCCACCAGGTGTTCCACGTCTTGATCCAAAACGAGCACGGAGGGGAGCCTGTAGCCCAGGGGGTGACCTGCCCTCCTGGTGCGCTGGAGGCACGCTAACGCTCGTGTGCAACACAGGAAAATGGGCCCACACCAGCTGGGACCGTGTGGTACTCGCTCTGATGTGTACGCTGGTGGCCCACCTTCGCCGGGCGAATCAGCTGCCCGACACCTCTGGAGACCTCTCCCATCTCAGTCTAGAAAGCAACAAGCAACGACATGTCACCAAGCCACGACTTGCCCACGACTTCTTCTCGGCGCTTCTGGCTGGACTCTACTCATGTTGTGCATTGACACGACATCCAGAGTCTGGGCCACAAATAAACTGGCAGGCTCGCGTGAGGTGCCCTGCAGACACCGGACCGATTTGGGGCAAAAACAGGCTGTGTTGGGCTCAAATGCCCTCAACACTGTCAACCCACAGGAAACGATTGTCACGTGCTGACACCGGACGCTGAAGCAGGGGGACGAGGGCAGGGGTATGGAACGAGGGGTCCCAAATTACGCAGCGTGGTGCCTGCGCCAGGTCGGACTTCGGCTGCGGGCTGTTGGCAGAGGTCACACGCCGACGCTGTGGGAGAGCAGTACAGGGACAGGGGCAGGGGCACCTGCAGCAGGCTCTCCTTTGTGAAGGGCAGTGCATACGCATCAGACGTGTCCGAGCTGCTGTCCACAGCCCCCAATCGTGGCTGCCGGCCTTTCTGGAAGAAATCCTCAAACCAATGGAAGATCTCCTCCTGCGACAAGACTTCACTGATATTGCGGTACTCCTGCTGCAGGTCCTCCAGCAGCTCCAGCCGCCACGACTCCGTCCAGTCGTACCGCAGATCGCCCACGGGCCCAGGAAGGCCATCGAGGGAACACTCGGCATTCACCATCTCCATGGACTTGTGCTGGAGCTCCGCAGGGTTCAGTCCTGCCCTTAGCACCAGAATGGTGGATCGAGGGCTGTCGAGCAGCACCGTAGCCTAACAGAACAAACGCCAGGCCCTAGCAAAGAGACGCACTTCGTTGTCAATGGGCAGATGACGCGGGGCATGGCGACTGGGTGAAAAATGGTTTTCACACAATGTGCAGGTGAGAAGCTTGGGGCTGTGCTCAGGGGTGGGTGCCAAAAAGTTTGTGAGGGCGTGTCCGTTTGAGCTGCTTTTGCCCCACCACCAGGGGCCCAACTGCTGACCACGCCCCCCCCCCCCCCTTCCACCCCCCCAAAAGAAATTTACGCCAACAGAGAATTTTGAGGTACACGTGTTGAGGCAGTATCGTTTCTTGGGGGAGTGGGGGGTTTCTGCCAGCACCTTCAGCGCCAATGGTCATTTGGACAGTTTGGACATTTTAGCCACTTGTCTGGACCCCCTCCCACCCCTCCTTTGGGGGGCTGCAACACTGTCCTCCCACGCAAACCTTTCTTCCACCTCTCCAGGTGCCGTCGTACCGCCTGTGCATAATGTACCGTACGGAATTCTCAAGGCTCAAAATTTAGCGGAAGACAGGCAAAGCACACGGACAGTGGGGGCCAAATTCGGAGGAACTTCGGAAGCTGTTCTTGGAGACCTTCTGGACCCCGTGATTTTTCCACCCTATCCATCGGGCTTTCCCATCCCCCGTTTCCCATCATGTCCCCCTCATTTTGCCCAGAGAGGCTTGATTGAGCCGCCCTTTCGCGCAGCGGTCCTTAGTGAAGGGGGCATGATTAAGGACTACCTTTACCTGGCAGCCCCCTTCACCAACCACTTACTGTGGGGGTGTGGTGTGGTGTGGTGCGGCGTGGTGTGGTTTGGTTTTGGGAGCAGTGCACCGGTATGGCAGCCCGCTCTCCCTCTTGAGAGCAGTGGCAACCAGCAGGCCACACCTTCCGCACCAACATCTACCCACACCAGTCTCTGCTTACTCTGGAACCTCCCCACAGCAGCTTGGCCAGTAGTTCAGGCAGCAGCAATCAACATCACCATCGCGCTCACAAGACCACCAGCTCACCGCTGCATCTTGCATCTCGCCAGCAGCTGTGCCTCCTCATAGCCAACTACCCAGGGCTCTGATTAGCCTCCCCTAGGCCATCGCATCTGCGCAAATCCTATCAGATGCCAGTAGTCCAAGTGGTCTCAAGGCAGTGGCCTGTGCTTGTTCTCGCAATGCAAACCAACACGCAGGCTCGCGTCCTAACGGTTTGTGTAATACTGCCAACCAAAAGTCACTAGATGGGGGTAGGGGGCGAAGATGGGGGCAGAGGTGCCACTAATGTTCGCCACTTCAAGCATGATCAGGTCATACTATGCCACACACCCGACACAAGACACAAGGGATTCTGACGGAGCTCCACGCATTCCCCAAAATTCCGTGCATGCACGAAACAGGTATTGCTGAGCGGTACATGGCACAGGACTCATTCCCAATGAACATGGTTGCTCTGTCGATCACTAGTGGCAGGTCTGGCTTGATTTGCCTCAAACTTGGGGGCCGGGTAGGATTCATACCTGAGAAAAATTTCAATTTCCAATTTCGGTGGGGGTTGGCCGTGGTTCATTTGGCTACCCCTCCCCGCAACCAAGCAAGCCTAACCCCCCTTATGGTTCACCCCTTGCGACGTCAGCCACCAGTGGGCCTGGAAATAGGGCCACTGCGACCTACCATCCTACTATTTCATGAAAATGGGGAAGCTCACTTGGAGAGGGGCAGGGGCGCGGAGGCCAAGAGAAGGACCTGGTTGGTACTTCTGGTGTGGTGCACCTGTGCATTTTTGGCCTGTAGGTCCCATAAAACAAAGTTTGAGGTGTCAACAACCCCTCCAAACTCAGACCCACCCAAGCACCCCTCTACCCCTGTTGGGGTAGGCCTGCCCTTAAGCAGAGCGCCTCACTTGCATTCAGCCCACAGAGGAGATAGCCCCTATTTGCGTGCGTTGAGCAATGTTCACTGTGTGGGTAATTGCTGTTGAAAGATCAATGCCGTAGCTGAACATTTCATGCAATGTCAAGATCAAGGCAACTGATGATACCGTGTTTACCTTCACCGGTACCAGTATCTCATTGGAGAAGTTGGATTACCCCGTCATGCGTGCTTGGTGCAGAAGTACAGCACCATTGCTAGTTGCATCCCACAATGCAACTCTGACTTCCCCAAAGCCAACAGCAAGCGGGTGCTTGACAACAGAACCACATTGGCGGGTTAAAGGCTTTTTGGCAGCTGTTTTGCGGCCATTTTGCGGCTGTTTCTCAGCACAAGTACTCATCAAATATTGAGTGACATAAACAATCAAGGAATTTTTCTGAACAAATTCTATTGCCTTTGGCAAGGCACCTCGAAGAGGGGAGAGGGTCCAAATACACACATAGCAGCCACAATACGCAAAGAAGTTTTGACCGCCTACCCCCCCCCCCCCAAAAAGGGGTACCCAGGTACAGAGGGGTACGGGGGTCAAAATCCAAAAAATCATTGGGGGATCATTGTTGGTCCTAAAATGATGATTTTACAAGGGGTTACACGTCAGAAACCATACATTGGGGTATGCTACGCGAACAACCCCAAAACAGGGGGGGTATAGGACGCTCACGCCTGCGCTTGATGTAACGACCTCTCACCCTGATTTACCTCATGCGAATCAGAAGGCGTCATGTGAATCTTTCATCACAGATCTATTTTGCACATGCATTGCTATTCCATAGGGAGTGTTTCAGAGTGCTCCTCAAATATCAAGCGACACCAGCAATCAAGCAGATATTTCATCACACATTTGCCTTGCATATGCCCATCCCAAGAGATCAAACAATGCATGCTCACAATACTGCTCATCTAGTTCCAAACGACAAAAGCTACCCCAGTAATACTTTAGCGCACTCCGGCAAGGTGTCATGATAGCTGTCACCATCAACGAAGGCAGGGGAGTTGTGGGTCCGTTCTGAAGCCCTTCTTTTTGGGCCTACAGGCAGGTGCAGGCACAAAAGGGCTCCCCCCCCCCCGGGATGGATGAGGTGGCTCCGTCCAACGGCGTTTCCTTCGCCGACGCGGCTCTGGTGCCATCCTCCTCACCCCGAAACAGCGCCCACCCCCAGCCTTCCCGGCATGTCAACTTACACAACTCGGCACAGTCACCTCTGTAAAGCAGAGGTCAGGCCATTTGTTCTGCGCCAACAAGTTGGTCTTGATGTTTAGCAGGTTCCGCTTGCAGGGGCTTCGCGGCAGCCCCTGCCTGATCTGGTGCAGCCAGCCCAACTCGATATGTTTGAGGTCGATCTTGGTGCTGTGGGCGCCATGCTCATTGCTGGGGTTGACGATCGTGGCGAGCACGATCAGGTCCTGGTCCGTGATTGGCGCGGTCCTCCGCCCTACAGCCCTGCCCTCCTCCCCCCCACTCTCGGCCAGATACACCGCAGGGGTCCGCATGTCTTCGGGCATTGTGCCGTCTGCCAGCATTTCACTGTCCTCGTGGCTTGGGCCCAGCCACGCCTCCTGAACACTGCCGGACCCAGTGCTGCTGCTGCTGCTGCGCGGCAGCCCGGCGTCATCGCCGTCGAGACCAGACAAGTGGACAGGGATGTGGTCCAAGTCGAGGCCCGGGTCGGAAGTGGCGGGCGTGAGGCGGTCCGACGCGGGGGCGAGGACGGGGAGCGGGGGCGCAGGCCGCGTCTGGGACAGACAGGCCTGCGGCGTGGGGGAGGGAGGCACCAGCACCGCCCGCTTGGCTTTGAGGTGGGAGGCACGCAGCGGCAGCACTGGCAGCGGCCCGTGGCTCTTCTTGAGGCCGCGTCTGATGGGCCGGGGGGCGATGGCATACAGGGTCTTGCTGGAGCGGTAGGTCTTTGCGGCGTTGCTGGGGCCGGGGGCAGGGGGGGGAGGGGGGTGGTCCAAGGACAAGTAGCCGCCCAGCGCCGGGGGCCTGGGCTGGCCATCGGAGGGCGTGGCGCTGTGGGCGGTGGAGTCAGCGGAGGAGGAGCTCGGGGGCTGCAGTGGGGGGGAAAGTGAGTCCCCAGGGGCACTCAGGGGGGGCAGTCTGCCGAGCTCCAGCATCCTGTCAAGGTCGATCATGGCGCTGGCCTCGGCTGTCCCAGAAGAGGCTCACTGTGCGTTGGGGAGGCAGAGCCCAGCATGCATTGCGGAGTGGGCACTGCCGCACACCATTCGCAGAAAGCAAGCCCCACAAAATGACTGCAGAAGTGCAGTGCACTGGGGTTGAGGGCCACTGAAGTGCAGCAACTGTGTGTGTGAGGTTTTGGTTGGTTCTTGGGGGCATACAGAACTGCACCAGGGCTGGCTCTGCCCCTCTCACCTGAAATGTGGCCTGACACGTAACTGAAGAAGTGGGTACTTGCTTTGGAGGTTTTGGTTGACGAATGGTTTAAGAGCCATCCCAACGAAGAATCCTTCCTTTATTGTGATGGTGAGAAACCCCAATCAGGGATGCTCCGCCACTTCCTAAGGCCAGGTCAAGGCCGCCCTCTCAGAGGGACTAAAGACAGGCATCAGCTGGGAGGAAAACTGTGGATTCAAAGCCTTGGCACACGGTGCTGCATGTCACAGAAGATTGGGTGGGCGGTATGACGACTACCTCCATCATGGAATTTATTGCCAAGTTGGTGGCCAGATTGCGTAATTTAAGCGCTACAGGCCCCACATACGGGTATTGTTGCATCCAGATTCTGACACAAGCCGGGTATTTACGGGGGTTTATGGGGTCTTTGCCCCCCACCTTGTGTAAAGTGGTGTAAAATTTCCCAAAAGTGGCGTACATTTTTCAAAAAAGTGTAAATTCAAGAAAAAGACGGTGTTACTCAACAGCTCAACCAATCAGAAAAACTCATCACCAGAATTTGGGATCCCCTTCCATTGGGGGGACCTGGATTGGTGATTGCCCCGCATCGGGGTGACGGCGATTCGTGATTGCCCACAATTGGGGCAACCTAAATTTGTGCTCGCTCCCCATTGGAGTAATGGCCATTTGTGATCGCCCCCCATTGGGGCGATCAGAATTTGTGATTGCCCCCCCATTGGGGCAGGCAATCACAAATTCCAGTTGCCCCAGCGGGGAGTGGTCCCAAGTTCCGATGGCCCTAATGGACCCGATCACAAATTGGGGTCGCCCCCAACTCACAAGAGCACGCTCAGCACCAGCACAACTCCTCAGTCAATACACAATATTGCTCATGAGAAGCTGAGTCAGAAAACGTATTCGAAACACAGGCACAGGGTGCTTATCGTGCTATCTGGCTTTGGCAAAACTGCCTGCTGCATATGTGCAAATATGTACACTGCAATCATGTATCCATCCCACTACCTCATGTGTTCTCACACAGCCCATGAGGTCAGTACTATCACTGAGCATGGTCTGGGACTTGAGGTCTTACCTACAGGTGCCCATTCAATTATTTCAGTGACCAGAAAAAGCATAGCAAAGCAAATGAAACACGACAGCCCTCCCTTACCCACATTCCGAGTACGGTTGCCAGCCCAGCCCCCGCTTTTCGTGTGCCGGCTCCTGTACTCAAATCGTCATAACAACAACATCTGCAACTGAAACAGGGTCGTTTACCACCAGAGAATCACATGTGACGCTTTGCCTCCTCTATCCAGACAAGCACGTCAGTTTCGGTGAAAAAACAGTCTAGGGCAAATCTGTGGCACAACCTGAAAAATCTGCCCTTCCACCAGCATGTGGGGTATCCGCGGAGATGGTCAGCCCCCACACAATGGACCTAACGTTACAGATCAAGTCGTCCCGGGACCATGAATACCACATGGACTTACACACTAGGGCACTCACCAACGACCTCCATACTAGTCTGGCGTTGGGTGCCTGGGGGTGTATCCATTTGTGCCATTCCGCATCTGCGGAGCAGTTCAAGTCGACACATACCCCTTTCCTGCGCGGGATCATTGTGGGGGGGTTTGGAACAGTGTAACTACTGCTTCACCCCAGACAACAGTGGCACCATGCGGCTCCCATTTGAGCGGTATGCTAGACAACTCGTATCATTACAGAAATAACAAATTTTACATGATCCAACAGCCTAGAACTCATATTGGCGCAAATCAGGTATATATTATCCCTATAACGGCCAAACAGCACAAAGGGAAAAGAAGCATCAGTCAACTGTGTGGCATGAGACCAGCACATCGGGTTGAGGATCTCGCCCCTCACAGCCAAGAGTGGATGAAAAGCCTTCAAAAAATTGGCCACTCGCGCACGTTGCTTTTTATGTACATGACGAAGTACAGTGGACACCCTGCCATTAGCTACCCCATCCCATGGGGTAGCTGTCACTAACCAAACAGTTTCACTACCAATGCAAAGGGAGCCAAACAATCCGGTCCGTTGCCGCCCACCAGTTGTAGAAACCCACTTCCCTGATGCCCTCCATCGTCATCAAGGGGCAGGTGGGTGCAACCATAATGGCGCCCGATGGCACCATACGCTTAGCCACCCCCGGTGCCATCGTGAAATCATTGCCCATGTTCAACGAACAGACCCATGGAAGGCGATCACAAATTAGGGTCGCCCCAATGCGTGCCAATCACAAATTCCAGTCGCCCCACAGGGGGCAATCATAAATCCTGGTTGGCAATCATAAATTCAGGTCACCCCAATGGGGGGCAATCACAAATTTAGGTTGCCCTAATGGTCTGGTGGCAACCAAGTGGATTCCCTTTTGGTTTGCCAAAGTGAAACATTGGAGGACCCCGACTTTGGATCCTCTATTGTAACTTCGCAGTCACAAGGAGGTATGTCAAGCTTTTCTATCTCCGAAATCAAATCTGCATCAAACCATTGGCGTTCAATGTAGTAACCGCGAGCCTAATGGTGCTCAGCGGACTCAACAAGGAAAGGCCGGATGTCGTGACTCGACGGGGTGGCATGTGGCAAACAAACATACCCGGGGAACCCACGCCAATCGCCACAACTGGCGACACTGCTGCAGATGCACATGGTATTGAACAATCTGGATGCAGGTTGACTGAAAGGGGCGGGGGCAAAAATTGAAATGGGACAACAACATTCCATTCATCGTGGCTACAACCCATGTATCTAATAAACGTGTCACTGCTACACATTCCTTTGGCTCGAGGGACACCAGCGGCGCAACCCCGGGCGAAGCGCATTTCGGGGACAATTGGTTTTGAGAAAATGACATTTCGTCGTTTGCCGGCGTATAGCCGGTGTACATAGCCTCCGACGTAGCTCAAGAAAATTCAATTTAGCCCCGGGTAGTGGGCATGTAACCCGACACGTAGCCGGCGACACTTTGTGTAGCCGGCACCAACATGCTTTTATGTAGCATGGAGTGTAGCCGGGGACACTTTTGTGTGGCTCACACTGAAAGGGGGGGGTATTGTTGGTTGTGGAGCTCAAGGTGTAGCACCCTTGAACGAGCATAGAATGACAAAGCAAATTAACAACATTGTGCAACACATTTTATTGCTTCAAAACAGTGCCTCTTATGGAGGTGGGCCTCACACGTGAAACATGCGGAATGGGTACGCAAACAACAATACACACCACTTTTTCGCACCTCCATGTCAACTGGGCAATGGACACTTCGTGGCTCCGGTCTAAACTTTGCAAGAAGGGTCATTAGATCCCATTTAAACTCCCACATGGTGTTTTTTCATGAACCAACAAAGAAAGGCGGGCCAAAGCATACATATTCACCATTGGGACCATGGGGAACGTTGTGGGTTGCGAGGGTTGCAAAATTGGGTTTTGGGTCAAAATAGCGTCGCGTACGTTGTGCACGCCTAAGACGTCGGGGGTTGCGAGGGTTGCAAAATGGTTTTATATCCGTGGCATGGGCACAAGGATATCCTCAGATATCCGCGGTATATGCCACAGGATATCGCAGCGGATATGGCAGTGGTGATATCCTGTTGCATAGGCACAGGATACAACGGATATCCTGTGGCAACTTCCCGAAACCCCACTAGTGTACGTGGTCGCAAGAAGGGTGTTGGAAGATTGTCTCAAGGTGGTGTATGGCATCAAGGACACAATTGAGTGAGAAAGAACCTTCTACATATGAGCTCAATGACAAGGAGAGCATTGTATATGAACGTGAGTCGTACCGTTCTCGTGCATGGGCGGCCCAGCAACACCTGCCAAAGCCCAGTAAGTCAAGATTTGTCTGGCATTCCATCTCCTGTCGCACAGGCTAGGTTTGAAGAGCAACCCAAAGAAAAGGTGAAAAAGGAAATGCAATGTGACCGTTGTGATGAGCCCATCAAGAAGAATGCAGTTGGTGGCCAACGATCTGTCACGTGTGACATGTGCCATGATGTGTACCATATGTCTTGTGCCAAGCTTAGGTTGCCTCCAAAGTTTAATTCCTGGGCCTGTGAATCTTGTGTCACCGACATGATTGGCTCCCAGTAGACCATCTCTAGGTGCCTACATGTTCTGGAATCCATGTTTGTAGACAGCTTACTTGAAGCTCTATGAGAGAAAACTCGTCTCGGATTTCTTCCACTCCAAGTGGTGTTCACAAATGTGTTCTGCATGTGTCTCCTACGCAAGGGGGTTCATTGGGAATGTGAAGGGTTGCGCGCTGATATCTTGTGGCATATACCACGGATATCTGCGGATATCCTTGTGCCTACATGCCACGGATGTAATATTTGTGCTAATGTCACGGATACCTGCGTTGTATCCTATGGCAAAGGCACAAGATATCGACCGGAGGGAGATATCCTGTGCCTATGCCACACGATACAACGCAAATATCCATGGCATAGGCACAAATACTCTATAGTGTTTTCTACGATTTTTATGTTCTAAACTCAAAACGTAGAAAACATTTTTAGTGGGGTGTTACCAAAAATCGTACCACCCTAGCCAAAGGAATATGTTCAAGGCTACCAATGGGCGGGGCAAGAAATAGGCAAAGGGAAACTAAGTTCTCGTAAAGCTGCTTCTGAGGTCTACCTGTCATGCGGTTTGGCATAAACTTGTCGCACCCTACTTGTGCCAAGGCCGCCGAAGATGAAGGTGCCCCCCCCAAGAAGAGAGGGAAGGCTACTTTTGTACCAACCGATGTCCAGAGCAAACTTGCCGCCTTCTGTATTGCATTGCGAAGTTTGAACTTTCCAATGTTTAAGCAAGAATTAATTTCCTCTTGAAATAGCTTGATTTAAGGAACCAAACTTCAATCCTTGTTCCAGCACTGAATTGCTTTGCATAACGCATAGTATGTACCTAGGATATGGGTTGTTGCGAAACCAAATGTCATGCACAACACCTGCAGTCATTGGATGTTGTGGTTTGACAGGTTCCATGTTTTGAGCTGTTGAGCCCTGCTCACTTGCTTTGCATTGCGTTGCACTGACCTCAACGATCACAATTTACCCACAAGCATCGTCACCGATTTATCCTTGGACACACTTCCGTGATGGTCACACAGAACATGGCAAATATTTCTGATCAAGACACCTAGAAAATCGGCTCTGCGGTAGCTGAAGGACTCAAGGGGTAGCCCGAGGAGTTGTTCAAATGTTGCACTTCACAATACAACAATCAACGTACATGTGCGTACACACATGCATCAGATGCAGCAGTGACGAGAGCCAAATAGGCAGATAAAGGACAAAAACCCCGAACCTGAGTGTACCTAAGGAGTAGAAATGGCAACGTGCACTCCAACGCTATTTCCCACTATTCCAACACTATAGGGTCTTGCATGTGATCACGTCTTTTTTTGTGCTCGTATTCGACTCTGTTGGTGAATCAACAACCTCGCGACACGGCGCACTCCCAATAACGACGCAAAACAGAGGTCGGAACGATCCCGCCTCACGTGGGCAAAGAGCAATGGTTGTACAGTGTGCTAGAGGTACGGCCACAATGCACGAGACCACTGCATCGCTTAGCCTTGGCTAGATGACATTGACAAAGGACAAAAAATTGGGCGAAAGCACTGGCGCATCATCGTAGAACTTTTGAAACATGCCGAAGGAGAATTTTATTGGGCGTTATATTTCCTCACGACCACAGTGTCTCCTCAGTGTAAGTCCCACGGAGCACGGCACGAGCAATGGTCCATGAAACAAAAGTAATACAACTTGCCTTGGACCGGCCCACCCGTAGGTGGGCCGATAGGGTTCGCTGTTGTTGGCTTTTCGTCACATATGGTCATAGATGTGCGGAAAATCCAGCATCGCTGGTCGTCGTGTGCCATAGCACCTCCATAAGTTAACTCGGGAGCATTGATGTGTTATCTGTACTGTGGTGCAGTGCAGATGGGCGGGGCGTGTGTGTGCCACCTGTTGAACTCAACACGATGTTCCTGCATGGATTACACGCTGTATGGCACGTGGTTGTATGCCTTTGCCTGTCAGTCGACCTCGCAATATGGGTAGCCACCAGGACTGTGGGTAGTCTTTGGCAGTGAGTTCCTGTATGATGCCCATCCCATGCTCTAAGGTGGCCCAGCTGGTGGGCGTCGATGCCACGACATGGCCTATTTACTCCTGGAAATAGGGCCTTGTCCATGTGATCTTGCGAGAGCGTTGGGAGTGTGAAGGGCTGCTGCCATGGTGCGAAACCCCATCCTGTAGGAGGTTCAGGTGAGAAGCAGAAAACGATGGTACTCTAGTGTATAAACACGAGTCCGTGGTCTCTTACGTATTTTTGGGGTTTTGAGCCGGCCCTGGTCTGTTGCTCGTAACGCCCGTCGTAACTCAGCTGTTCCCTATGCGACGGACGTCTTCGCGGAAGCGCAAAAGCGCGGAAACATGGTCAAATTTTCTGAACATTTTTCACAACAGGATCTAGGCCCTTTCTCTCAAAGGCAGCATAAACGATGCTGGATTATTTCTAACTAAAACAATCAGATTGGTTGTGATTTCGATGCATTTCAAGAGACACGGTCTGGGACCTCCGAGTATTGGGACGGCATGTAGATAAATTGCGCGACGCTCTTCCTCCCATTGCCTCTCATACGGACTTTCCCATTGAGGGGCGTACCATTGTTAAATGCTATGGTGCACTTGTGCCTCTTTTGAGACAATTCAAGCTCTCAGATGATGGTGTTGATGAGACCATCAATTTGGCCAAGAAAGGGAAGGCATTGTGCGCAACAACAGAACAGATGTCCTGTGATACATTGGGGAAGTGCCACCCCCGGGCTGTACAATGAACTGTGACAGCACACGACACATACAAAAGTCCAGGCACCCCACCCCTGACCATGCAAGAATGGGCACTGCACTCAGCTCAATTACTGAATGGGGATGTACCAATTTGCATACCACTGGGGCTGCACTCCCGTGTGTATGCAATGCCCCTCAAGGCAGACCATGGTGAGCCATAGGTGTTAAGTCAATTGGTGATAAGCGTTCCAGCTGCTTGGAAGTTGGCAGAACAAATTGGCAAAATCCAGAAACCCAACAAATTGGCAGAACAAATCGGCGAAGTCGGCTGAATTCGGCCGCTGATTTGGGGGGGGGGGGGGGGGTGGGGGGGGAGGGTCTGAGCCTGGGCGCCCCCTGTGGGGGTAGTTCTGTTGCTGTGCGCACCGTGCTGCCACGACCGCCACAGCACAAAAATGGAGGGGGAAAATCAATACCAAATTGCAATGAACAACATGTTGGCGTAGTGAACTGCAAAATAAAGGACAGCAAAAGCAAATCAACGAACCACGGTCCCGATCAGTGATGGGTATAAGCGTAGGGCCGGGGGGAGGGGGGATCCGGCCCGGAGCCCCCCCCTCCCCCCCCCAACGCACCCCTTCCAGCACAAAGGGGGTCACCAAACAAAGCACCAAAAACCCACCAATTACAAACCACCAAAAAAAGGATGGTCAAAGTAGTTGTCGGGGGCTTGGCAGGACACACTGCGCATTGAGCAGGTACAAGGCACTGTGCGGTTGTGATGCTCAAGTCAGATGGTATGTTGGAATGTCGCTGTCGCTGCACATGTCGTGGCTTGGGACCAGGCTGATTCTGGGCTCCTGTTGGACAATGTGCCGGACATACGCCACTTTGATGTCTTCGATCGCCTGCTTCATGGTCGCATCCTTCCCGAAGGCGCAATGAGCACCCGCCTCCTGGTATTCGATGAGGTCTGGCACAGCCATATTCCCAGAGCGCATACAGATCAGCCCTTTGAAGCCTCTGGCCACAAGCTGCCTTGCGATCTCTGTACCTAACAAGTTGGCTTCCCTGCCATACTCCAGGTGCTGGTCCAGGATGGCGATGTTGCCATTCCGCAAGACGCCATCGATGAACGCAGCCACCTGGCATATCATAGAACAATTTGCAGGACATGCACAATATGGCTTGTAGCAAGCCCCCCCAAGGGGTCTCTAGCCAATATCCAACACGTGTTTGTGTGTGGGTGGGGGTGGGGGGTCGCTTGGCAAAATGGGGACCGTCCCCCCAAAGTGGTTAAAAGATTCAGCACTGCAATTCCTGCCAAGTGCCCCCTGTTAGGGCCCATGTCCTCCCTCGCACAGCCTTCTCTTGACAGCCTGCCTCATGACATCCCCTGCACAGACATGTGGTTACAGCCGTGTGTGTACGGTTGTGCACGGCTACTTTCTCCGGATATGCACAGCTGCGCACGGCGAGATCTGAAGGTGGCGCACGCTTCCACACGGTTGAGCAGCACTTCAACAAAGAGTACTTATTAAAAAGTGGTGCTGGTGGAATTTTTGTTTAAGGGCACTGTGCCTTCTTCACCCACTTCACCAACATCTCGCGAAAAAGGGTAGTCTGAGTGGCCAAAGAGGAAAAAGAGGTGTTGTCCAAGGGATGGGATCAGCCTGCATCCTTGACAATCATCACTTGCTGACCTACATGTGGCGACATGCCTCAGCCGAAGGTCTGAGTGTCTACTCCTTTCTGACAAGCATACCACACTACCCAGTGGCCCAGGCAACTTTCAACTTCCACAACCCACAGTAGCGCCAAATACCCATCTTCTCATACTAGGGTTGCTGTTGAAATATATCCACCTGGTGCTGCATGCTTGCCTCTCCACAGTGAGGCCCCAAAAGACCTTGGGTCTGCTTCTTGGTTCGTTTTGTGCAGCCGCTTTTGTTGGCAAAGAAGGAGAAGACGGTGAAGAACCCCAACCCCTCCGGTGTTTTACCAATAAACACCATCATCGGACGCGGCCGGCACTTAAGGGGTTTTCCGATCAAAATTTCTAGTCAAAAGTTGGTCGCACGGTTGCGCACGGCTGGATTACAAGACAGCGCACGGTTGCGCACGGCTACATTTGAAGAGGACGCACAGTTGCGCACGACACAGCCCCACCCTTGCGCACGGCTGTAACCACATGTCTGCCCCCGCACACCAGCTCGGTTCTAGTACTCAGTGCTGGTTCAGGACCCTTGTGCTACAGCGTAGGCGCGGGTGACTTTTGTGGCTGTTGTTGCAAACACAAGGTGTTCCATGGGTCTTCTGTAAAGCGAGAACACAAGGTGCTCCATAGGTCTTCTCAAAACGGAACAACAAAACGGTGGGAACCGAAAGGGGAAGAAAGAGGAATGGAACGTGGTGAAAGGAAATCAGCAATTGCCCACGAGATCGCAACAAATCAGCAGAACAAATGCGGATCCAGTTTCACCCCAAAAGGCCACAAGCCACCCAGACCTCAGTTCCAGGGCCCCAAAAATACCTTTCCATTTGATTGATATCAACCCAACATATCTCAGACTTTTCAGAAAAATTCATCCTCAGCATCTATGTGATCCCTGAGCACACATATGCGAGACATGGCCAGTACCCCAGTGGTACCCCGTTATGGGATACGGATGTGTGTGCACGACCGGTACCGTCAGGCACAAAGCAGAAGTGCAAAGCAAAAGTCAAAGAGAATAGCTCTTCAGTGACATGTCATAGGCACCTTTCGCTGCAGTGGGAAAGCAGGTGCAGAGTATGTGAAGCGAGTCCACTGCATCTAAGTCCTATGAACTAAATCTTGGCAGAATGACGTATCATCGGGTACAGAGGACCCCCGCCCCCGGTGGACTCCCCAGTCCACCCGTGGGCTGGCAGAAAGCGTGTGAGACACAGACAATATAAGCGGCAGGTCAGCAGACCAGTCACCGCCAAAATCAGAACATGGCCCATGGTGCCGTAGGCGCCAGGAAGCGTAAAAAGCACCCCGGCAGGTCGCTTCGCGCTGCAGCCACTGCACCAGGTCCAACACGCTGTCACTGAGTGACTGTGGCAGGCGGCGCACGATGAAAAGAATCCACTGGATAGTCGCCGCGACATCCCATGGTGTTTTTGCCAAAAGGCGGTGTACAGCTGACTGCATGGAGGTGCGCACGGCGTGGGTGGGGTACCCAGAGAGGACAGCTAACTGCATCCACAGGACACATGACAATAGAAACGCGCCCCATGAGTGTAGGAACGGGAGTGTATTGGAGAGGGCGGATAAGAAGACATTGGTGGTGCGTCTAGTGTTCGTGGCCCACAAACTTTGCAGGGGGGCGCCGAACTTCAACCGGCCTTGCGTGTCGAGGGCATTTGGGTGTGAATGGCAGAAAACAGCATTTGTCGACACGTATAATGTGACTCCCATGCACCGGACCGACGTTCCCATGCAGGATCCGCGACAAACCGCGGATGGATTCTTATCACGGCAAGGGCACAGAACACCCCCCCCCCCTTGCGCAAGCACGGCCACGGTCCCAGAAGTCACGTCAAAATGGCGGTTCAACGCCCACCCCGTGCTTAGACAAGGCCGTGCACGCGCGCGACACACGTGACAGCCATGCCGGGGATAACATTGTTAGCCATGGCTGAAAATCACATCAGAACAAACAGCATGGGGTTGCAATGTGTGCTACAATGTTGTTATGAACACAATGCACTATCATAAATGTGACTGAGCCCCTCTTTCCCTGTACAAACGCTCTACAAAGACCCAATCCTCCATTTTGGACCACAAAAACAGTGGTCCCAAAATTTCCTCAAAACCGCAGTTCAACGCCCACCCGGTGCTTAGACAAGGCTGTGCATGCGCAAGGGGGAGGGGTATGTGTGCTGGACCTCTGCTTCACAAGTATGTGATTCAAACCCATTGTGTATTTTTTTATTACCTGCCTCAAATCAGTGAAAGCCTAGAATGTGCGGCCAAGGGCACCAGAAGACTCTGCTAGAGGATCTGAAGGCAGCCCAGAGTCCACTGACCGTTGGACTGACGGCGTGGCATCTGACTGGGTGGCTGAGCACACGAAGAATGAATTGGGGCATGCAAAGCGAACACACAACTCACAAGCTGCACTGTTACCAGCATCAGGGTGATTGTCCCGCAAAAAAAAAATCAGAAATTTGATCGGTGGGAGACAAGGGGAGGGGAGACATCCTAGGGGACCACAGAGGACCTTTTTGTGGGTACTAAAAACACTTCACGGTGTCCATCTGAACAAGGAACATAAAAAAACATGAATCAAGAACATGAACATCAAAAGACATGCACATCTTAGACCACTTTACCTCTTTTCCTTAACCATTTTACCTCTTTTTCTTATCACCTGCCCAAAAAATACAAACAATTCGGCAAAACAAATTGGCAAAAATCCAGAAACCCAACAATTCGGCAGAATAAATCAACCGGCGAAAGTCGGTCGGCAATTTGTGGGGGGTTGGAAAGGGAACACGAATGACGTGTGGGTGCACGAGGTATTGCAAATACAAAATGGGGATAGCAATAATGGCAAGAAAGACAAAGACAAGATAGTAAAAGATGAAAGATGACCACAAGCGCTAGTGGGCGCTGTGTGACCACCAACTAGATGATGGTGATGAAGACGGAACATAAGAGAATGCTCATGACAATTCAGCATGAGGACTTGAGGCTGGGCAGGGGGGCGGAGGCGGGGGGGGGGGGGGGGTGCGGAAAAAAAATTCCGCTAAAAATTTTTCCGGGACTAGAAATCTGAGATTTCTTGAAAGCTACCCCACCCCTTTGAATTTGGAAAGTGCGAGGAGGATAATTTTCAAGGTATCCATTGATATCTTAGTCAATGTGGGAGGTATTTGTGTTTAAGAGCATGTTGCCAGTGGCGATCCACCCAGGCCAAACCATGCCTTTTCTCGGGATGTTGCTCTCTTTGGCTGCATAACCTGTGCCTTCTCGGAGGCCCAAAAAGGGGCGGAATTGCTATGTAACCCCTGCATACTCGGGGGTCCCCAGAAAAGGGGACAAAATCAAAGCACAACACAGCAAAAAAGGGGGGGGTGGCTTTGTGTCCCTACCCATGCTTGGGTTCCTGCAGATCGCCGGCCCCAAGTATTGAACCCGGGGCCTTTCAACTACAAAGGCACTGTTTAACCACTAGGGTACAGGCCATCTCTAACAAATGAATGCTTAGGGACACTATTGATACTTGGTCCAATATGTTTTTCATCCATTATTGAGTTCTCCTAAAAAGTCCAAGTATTTTGAGCACAGACACATGGGGTGAAAAATCCCATGTGTCACCGATTTTCACCCTTTGCCGCATCAAGCACATTTTCTGCTTGCAAAAAATTCTATTGCCTTCGGCAGTGCACCTCGAAGAGAGGCTGACAGCCAGCCAATGGGTCAGTCAGACGGGCCAGCGGTCAGTCAGACGGAAACACACACTTTGGGTTTACCACAAGCAAACAAAGCACCAAGACACTGGTCTGACTGACGGACCATCTGTTCTGCGCGCGCCATCACCCCGTGAAACTCGGACTCGAGGCGGCTCACCGGGTCTGCCGGTTGTATCTCAGTCGGGCACCAAACTACCCTCACGACCAGGCCAGTGAGGCGTAGCTGCCACGCCAGTGCCCTCAGCACACGTATTTGCTTCCCCAGCCACGTCTTAGCGCGCAAACCTGCAACCTGGTGCCCCGCCGCCGTACAATCGGTGACTACCGTGACCGACCGCCACCCCAGAACCGCCGCCAACCGCACTGCCCACGCCAGGCCCTCCAGCTCGGCCTGTTGCTGGTTGGTGACCCGTGCCCGTGGCAAACAAGTGCGGGCCCCCAACCCCGGGATGAGACCCCCCACCCGGTAGCGGCACTGATCCCAGGCCGCATCCACACAGATAACGTGCTCCCTCAGGACTGCCTTTGAAACGACCACCCCCTCGCATACGGGCTGAGCCAGCCGGTCGAACTCCTGGAAAACACTCCACTCCGGTGGCCGCCACTCCTCTGCGGCCAAGGCCATAGTGGTGGCCAGCCCCTCCAGAACCTTCAGCGGTAATGCTTGGCCGTGGTCCCCCCACCGTATCCAACAATAGCTCCCGGCAAACAGGGGGACGGTCCCCAATCTCGGCCGCACATGCCACTGCATGAAGCCGGTTAACTTGCCTACCAGTCTGCTATAGTTCAGGGTTCGGACTGCGATTCTCAGCCAGGCACTAAGCATCTGCAAGAAGGCTCGTGGGTGGGAGGAGATGGTTCGAGCAGACAAATCCAGCCACTTCCCTAGGAAAAAGATGCGCTCAACCGGGCTGAGGGTGGACTTCGGGCTCACTATAAACCCATGTGTCCGCAGTGCCTCTGCGACCAATGCTGTGATTCGGGCCAATTCCGCTGGATCCAGGCCAATCAGCAGGAAATCATCCATATAATGAAGGAGGACAATCTCCTTTGGAATCAGGGGGGTGACAATGTCGGAAAGGGCAAACTGGCAGATAATCGGGGAGTATTTCCACCCGAACGGCAGCCTATCCAGGCTGTAGACTGCCCCCCCCCCCTCCGCACGAAAACGAAAAGCACGGCGTGCATGCGGGGGCAACACAAAGGACCAAAACGCATTGGACAAGTCTACGTGCGTGGCATAGTATCGGACGTCCGGTGGTGCTCCCGCCAGGAAGCGGGCAACACGCTCCCACGACGGCAAGTCAAACCCCGGGGGCTTCCCCTGAAACTCATTCATACCCACACAGGACAGGATCAAACTAACCTTGGCACTGCTTTTAGGAATGATGAAAGGAAAAACCGAGGGGGGGGACATGTCCGGCTGCAAGACCCGCGCCTCCTTAAGCGTCTCCACGATGGGTTCAACACCCGGGCCTATCCTCCCCGCCCCCCCCTCCGGGTCTGTCTCCACATTATACTGCATTGCTCGCTCGACGAAGTCCGGCGGCACTACCCGGTGCCAAAGCTCAGCCGGTATCTCATATGCCCCAAGGCGTCCCAACCCCTTTGCTGCCAAAGACGGGTCGGTGCGCATAAGGACGGGAATGGGCGACGTGGTCAGATGCAAGAGAGAATCCCAAACCCCCTCCTCCAGCTCGTCCAGCGCATCAACCCACGTCCCCATGGCTCCCTCCAAACGCCAGTCCTCCGCGGTCGAAAAAAGCCTCGTGACCAGGAGGTGTATGCGCTTCAACAGCAGCTGGTGAGAGCAGCGCAACCTCTTAGCCAACCACTCCACATGGGGTGCAAGCGCCGCCATAAAACGAGGAAAGAGTGTGGGGGGCTCCGGTGGTACCGGGGGCACACTGCCGTCTGCCGCATCGTCCATCAAGGCCACCCTCGGGGAAGGTTGCCGCTGGGGGCAGGGACCGTGTAGACAGTCGACCTCTCCCGAGGGTGCCGCTCGCTTTGAGCTGGCGGCAGATCGATCGTGGCCGGGTACTCTTGCGGTTCCCTGCCGCAGGTCAGAATCAGGAGTGGTAGACAAAAAAGGAACATACAACTGGGGCTCAGTGGCGGCCCCTCTGGCGGCCCTCGAAGCGCCCCCAGGGCGCCTCTGCCGTGGCCGCATCGACCTCCTTCGCACTGGGCCCAAGACACCGACGTTTAGACGGTGGCCTCTGCCCGGTCTGAGCTTGCTCGGGGGGGGGGGGGGGCGCACAAAACAGCGCTGGGGTGCGCGGCATTGCCCCGCTGACTCACCCGCCACTCCCACCGGCGCGCCAGGCGCCCCCTTCCTTTGCTCAGGACGGGTGACGCCCACAGGCACAACTCGCTTGGGGGTGCTGGTGGTGTGGCACTGGCTTTTGCTACGGTGTGCACCGGGTCTGCGGCGTTTCCTCGGCCGGGTTCCTCCCCCACCCCCCGTCCCAACCCTAAAGGCCGGCTGTGTGCCTCCTTGGAGTCTCTCTGTGGGTGGCTTGATGATCTCCACGCCTGAGCTGCTCGTGGAGCCGCCGTCGGAGCTGTCCGAGGAGCCGGCATCTGAGACGTCGGCCGGGTCGGGTACAGCATCGCCACCACGGTCACCTTCAGCAGGTGGGCCCACCGCCGCAGTGTGGCGGTCACCCGGAGGAGGAGGCAAGTGGACAGCGCCGACATAGCCAGTATCGTCCTCGAGCTTGTCAGCGCCGAACATGCCCCCTCCCCAGACCGCGATGCAGTTGGTGACGTCCTCGGCACCACTCTCCACCGACTCCGACGATGGGGACGGGAGCTGTAACGGCCCGAGCACCTCCGGGTCCTTAAAAGCCGTGGCATACCGCATTGCTGTGGGGGTATCCGTCCACCCACCCCACCATTTGAAGTACGGCAGGTTCGGCTTGCGGCCCCAGGCTGCGCCTGCCCCGCCCCTCCGGAAACAATGCCACGCGTAGCCCCTCCAGCGGGTGCCTGCCAACAGCTCGTCCAGGCCGCGTTCAAGGGCAGGGGCACCTCCAGCGACGTACGGGGCATCCCAAGCGATGCCACGAATGCGGCCGTAATTGCGGAGCCATCGTGCCCACGCCGCCGGGTACCGCGCCAGCGGCCGTCTGTGCCACCCTTGCTGTTTGGGCTTGCTGCGGAAGAACACCAGAGAGGCATCCTCCACGTCGCACGGTCGCACGCTCGCTGCCTCCCCCACGCGGAGGAAGCAAACCCACGAGAGCACACCCAGGGCTGCAACGACGCGCTGCTAGTCCGTGCACGCTGACGACCAAAGCTCACGCAACATAGGGGGCGTAGCGTAGTCTTGGCCTTTCGGCTGGGACCCGCCCCCCGCAATGCGGCGATGGAGCGGCAGGACCGTGGGCGGAAGGATACACAGGTCCTCCAGGGCCTGGACGGCAGCGAAGATGCCGCACATGCCCGAGGCAGATTGGCCTTGGCCGGAGCGTGCGGCCAAGCTTTCGGCCAGAACCTCCTGCAGGCCCAATTCTGGGCGTTGCTGCTCGGTCTCCACCAGCTGGGTGATTGCAGACCTATAGCGGGTCCGCGTCGATGGTCTCCAGTCGAGGATGGCTTGTGCGCGGATACTCCCCTCCCCATCGGCTCGTGCCGCGTCATCCCACATATCCCTTGCCGCGAGGAAGGTCGCTGCGGTGTTGCCCCACAGGGGTGCATCGGCTCCGTGTCGTGCCACGCCCCGCTTGTCGGTAGGCGCTGGACTTCCTGGTGCGCGGTCTTTGTGGTTCAGTCAGCACCAAGCCATACTCCAGCGACCAAGGATAGCTTTATGGCAACCCGCGCAGTCACGACACCCCCAAGCACAGACACCGTGGGGAACGCCGCAGCGAACTCGCCACAGGCACTCCAGCCAACAGGCGCCCGGCCAGGGGCACATGGTCGCGCGGTCGTGGATAGGGACCTATTGAAAAGTGGCAAGAGGACCCCAGCATTCCACCCTGCGAAGCGTTCCGCCAACACTAAGAGACAGCCCCCACAGGACACTGTGCAAGCTGTCTGTCCATAGCAGTGCGTCCCTTGGGCAAATCTGCAATCCATACAGGGCAAGGGAGGGCGGGAAAAGCCTGCAGGGAACGAAACCTGTCCCAGGCTGCTAACCCCGCCGCAGCGAAGTCGCCGCCGAAATCACCGTCAATACGGGAGAAACAGTCAGCCGGGTTGAGATCACCTGGGACCCACTCGAGAAAAACAGTCGAAGCAGACCTCTGGAGAAGGTAAAAGGCTCTGCGCAGGTTCCTGTTATGCCTCTTTAAACCAGACGGGGCGCGCATCCCCGCCAACTGGCCCAGGGAGGAGGCATTGTCCCCAACCATCCTGAAGACGGGCCAGCCCACATTGACGATGAAATTAAGGCCCTGGACCAGGGAGTCCAACTCTGCCTCCTGCTGCGTCAAAACCTCGAGCCCACAGCGAAAAACCCTGCCCCCCAGTGCTGGACCCCAGAGACCCACTTTGAAGCGGTCCAAATCGAAGGCCGCGTCGACAAAAACTAGGCCTCTGCCCGCAGAAGAGGGGGAATCGACTCGTCTCGGGGTCCAACCACGTCGTGACATGACAAGGCAATGCAGGAGGCTATGTACCAGCTTCAAGGGCGCGGAAGGCAAAAAGGAAGAGCCCCACATCACATGTGACCACCAGCCAGCCAAAAAGGGGCACGCGCCCACCTGGGGTCTCACGGCCCATGAAAAACGGCCTATAACCCGCCGAGCGAGCTTCCGGGATAAAGGCAGCAGCGCAACGCGCAACCATAGACCAAGCAGGACGATCCATTGGTTGGAGACCACAAATACGCCCTGTCCCGCTCCCGACAGCACCAATTTCTTACCCAACCAGACAATGGACGGCACAGGCTCAAGGATGCTCTTGGGGCTGATGATCGCCCCTTCACGACCCAACAGGTCACAGAGGCGCGCCGCCGCCGAACGCACGTTGTCTGCCCTGAAACCCAAAACGAGAAAATCATCGAGGTAGTGCAAAACCAAGACCGAAACCAAATCCAGCCCCTGCAGCAAGTAGCCTAACACGGTCTGGCAAATTACCGGAGAGTATTGCCATCCAAAGGGCAGGCAATTGAAGGCGAACGTCTGTCCGTACTGTGTACCGTGTACTGACCCTGAAGGCCTGCCTGAAGTCATGTGGCAAACGCAAAGACCAGAATGCATTCTTTAGATCAACATGGCATGCCAGCAGGGGGGCCCCCTCAGGTGCCTCCAAACGCAGGTCATCGAGGGGGCGCAAAAAAGGGTCGCACAAATAGCGGCCCACGTCCTCAGAAAACGCAAGACACCCCTGGCCCGCCCGCAAGTAATGCAACTCAATGAGGAAAGCCAAATCTTCCACAACCGGGAGGGTGAAGGACGGCGGGCGGTTGGCATGCTGTTTATTGAACTGCACTAAATGCACCATCATAGATGCTTTCTCCGATTTTTTGGGAACTGGGAACAGCCAGCCATTAGGGGGAAGGTTGGAAGGGCACCGTGTCAAAACGCCATCCCGCACCAGGGCTCTAGCCATCACCAAACCCTCAGGGGAAATACTGCGGATGCCCGGCAACGCGCGCGTGGACACCGACAGGGCATCATTTGGGGCCACTGCGTGCCAAATGAAATCCGGGATTCGAATGCTACCCACCTCCCCAATCCCCCTTTCCAGAACATCCAGGGACAGCCCCACCAGGATGGGCTTTGGAGACGTCGATTCACGAAAAACCACCGGCCAAAGGTCTGGCTCCAGGCGGTCAAGTGCTGTAATAGCCGCCTCCAGAAAATCAAAAACCCCCAAATCCCTCGCCACCACATTACCCCTCATCAATAATAATCGGATCCGGGACCGGACGAGACCCCTGTCCGCGAGAGGTACCCTTAAGCCTTCGGACACACGATCCAGCCATTGCTATCCCAGGCGGGAGTTCAACAGGAGCTCCGAGCCCTCTTCCTCGAGACCGCAGGCGAAGAAGTCCAGACCCGCCGCTTCCTCCTCGCACAACGGGGGCGGCTCGCTGGTGGTCCCGGGCCCGACCCCTCAACTTCGCGGCGACGGACTGGCGTTGGGGGGAATCGCTGGCCCGGACCGACGAGCCTGACTCGGGGGCTGGTGCGGTGGTGGAAGAGTCAGGGGCAACGCCCCCCCCCATCGGACCTCCAGGAGGGGAGTCTCCGGCCGGGGAGGGCTGATCCGTGCGGCGTCCTGTGGCCGATGCGGACTGCGGGGCAGCCACCGACGGACCCGAGGGGGCCGACTGCCCTTGTCTCCGCGAAAGCTGGCGAGGCGGCGCGGGTCGTGAAGGTCGCTTGGCGGTCGGCGGCTGCATAGCGTCCCCGGAGTCGTCCCCTTCCACCACTGCCTCGGAACCTCTGTCGCGCTTCGATCCGGTGGCCGGGAGCTTAGCGGGCCTCTCGTCCGGCAAGCAGAGACCCATGAGCGATGACGGCCAGAACTGAGCTGTGTCGGTGGTGATCCACTTGACCCCCTGACTCGTTGGCCACGGCAGGCGTGAGCTCGTGTGGAAGGTGAAGTCCTCTGGCGCCGCTGCATAGAAGTGCGCCATGCGCACACTGGCCCAGCGTCCTCACCAGCATAGGTAGCGCCAGGGGAGGCCACGGAATCGGAGGAAGGCAGCCCCCGCGCGACGCCACGAGTGCCAGCGGTAAGCCGCGTAAGGGCTGCCTTGGAGCAGTCGGGCCATACCCTCTTCGAGGACGGCGGCTCTGTCGACCATGACGTCCCGTCCAGGAAACTGGCGCCGCAACCAGTGGGCCCATTCGCCCGCAAAACTGCCGAGGTCACGGGAAACCCAGCGCGAGTCCCTTTTGAGGCCCCAGAAAGCCACCGCCTTCCCCCGCAGGCCGGGGCGTCGGACAGACGCGATTTCCCCCACGCGTGTGAGGCTGCTGAAGGAGAGGACGGCGGCGGCGAAGACAGCCCAGTCCTCCGGAGTCTGGCAGGCCTCGGCCATGACCTGCAGAACATGGGGGCCTGCGTAAGGGCGGTCTCCCGGGGTAGCCACCGGCGCGCGGGCGAGGCGCCAGAGGCGTTCCCATCGTAACGGCGGTATCCATCCCATGACCCATACAGCGTGTAACGCCGACACGGCGCCCCGCAGCGTTGCGGGTCGATATCCCGACCGGAAGAGGAGGAGCAAAATACTCTCCGCCAGGTTCTGCGTGTCCCCCGCCGGTGCCGATCCATGGAAGAAAGCGATTCGTCGAAGGTGTGAACCATAGGAATTCCGTGTCCCCTCCTTCCAAGTGCTGATGAGGCATGTCTGGACGTCGTCCGCTGGATCCGCATACCCGAGCTCTCGCCACAAGGCCGCAATGGACCTCCAATCGATGGTTTTTCCGACCCACTCCGAAACCGGCGCCACTGCCACCGCCGGACTCGCCAACTCCAAGATCGGTTCCAGCCCCCCCGGCGCGTCTCGTCACTCAAGAAAGGGACACCTCCAGACCCAGTGACGGGTCACCTCACCACGAGCCTTGCAGGTCTTGCACGGGCCGACGAGATCCTCAGTCGTGCGCACCCACTCATTTTTGTGAATCTCGAAGAACTCCTCACCGTCGATGATCTTGAAACGCCGACGCATGGCCTTCTTCAGGCGTTTGCCCGCCCCCGACAGGCCCTCCTCCAGTCGAACATCCGACTCCTTTTGAGATCCAGAGGTTGATGGAGAACCAGACGTTCCCTCGTACCGCTCCTTGTAAGAGGCCGTCGCAGAGAAAACGAGCGTCCACAGTGCCTGCACCAGGTTGTGAAACCTCTCAGAGACCTGCGCGGAGTTGGACGCGTCCATGCTGTCAGACCCATCCGGGTGTTTGCGGTCGGTCCATGGCGTGTCGTCCCTCTTGTCCTCGTCAGTGAGGCCCAGCATGATCTCCTTAGCCGCGGCATCGGACATTTTGGGAACCATAGTGACTGTGGAGGCAGGGACGTTCTCCAACTTGAGCAGACGCACCAGGAGGAAGAGGGCACGATTAATCCACTGGGGATGGTTGGTGGCCGTGTCCGCATCGTGGATGGCCCTCCGTGACAATGCAGGGACCTGCAACTGGTCCTTCGGTGGCGCCTCAGTGATGCTTTGGACCTTGGCGGTAAGGGACTTGATGAGCTGACCCTGGTCCTCCAGCAATTTAAGGATCGCAGGGTCCACTGGCCCAGGCGCCGGCACTCTCGGTGCTGCGGGGGAAGACTTTTTGAACGCCCCAGTGGCGAAGTCCAGCGTGACGTCTTCCAGAAGCATGTAGCCCACCAAGCGGTCGAGGAACTCGTCCCGAGAACCCGTGAACGAGACGGTGGACGCGAAATTCTTGGCCCAGGCCTCCCCCTCGTCAGGCATACCCCGGAGTTCACGCATCAGGACCAGCTTGCGGCGCGTCCAGGACTTGGTATCCGCCCCAAGCCGAAAATCTCCATGGGCGTCCCCTTGGATGTAATCCGCGAAGGACAGTGCATCCTCCATTTTTATACTGCTGCTTGGCTACCAATTGAAAATCCACGAAGACAGAAGGAACAGCTCTCAAAGGAGTGGAAGCAGATCAGCTGTCCGGCCTGAGCAGCAAAAGAGACAGAACCTTCGTCTGAAGGCCCTGTTATAGTTTACAAAATTCTGAAATGAACAAGGCATCACAATGAACAAAACAAACTATGGTGTACAACTACTGTTACTGGGGAAACAGCAGATGCCCCGGCGAGGCACCCTAAGAATCCGGCTCACCCCTGCGCCCGTCGGGGTGGCCGGCCTGGACCAATCAGCTCCAATAGGGGCACTGGAAATGCCAGTGCTGGCGCTCTGCTTCGGGCTTGCACATATCTCGGCATCGTCGGCAGTCTCCGGAGGGCTTGGCAGCCACGGGAATATGATTGCTGTTGCTGGCAATCCACTTCAACACACCCTCCTGGGTGACGAATTTTACCCCGCGGTATGTGAACGGCGGGCCGCCTCGCGCCAACGCCTCCTCCCACTGGAGCTTGTCCAGCGTATCTCTGGCCTCCGCACTTTGCTGCTGCGCCGTGTAGCGGGAGCGGTAGGCCTGATGGCTTTGCTGCAGACACGCCCACATCCTGTATGCCAGGGTATCGCCCGGGCTGGCCTGCGAAGCGACGTCCCCTCCAACCCCTGCCGGTCGTGCTGGCCGCGGGACCGTCACCACATACTGCCGTAAGGCGCCCAGGGTGTCCCGCATCCACTGGGGCAGTCGCTCGCGGCCCTGGAACTCTTGCAGTGTGGCCTCGTTCAGCTCAAGGACAACTGCCTGGTCCGCGATCTTTAGTGCCTCCAGCCGTGCCCTGAGGCCTTCCATCTCCAGTCTCTGGCGGTCCAGGAGTGCCTTTAGTTCTTCTGCTGTAGCATTATCAGGTACTGTCGATGGGGGTGCCGGGGCATTGGAGCCCGACCCCTCATTTTGGGACTGATTCTTGGCAGGGGAGCGTGCAAACATGCTGACAAAAAGAAATTAAAATTCAGAAAGATCCTGAATGAAAGGGGTAAACAGTGTTCGCTGGGGCAAACACAGGTTTTTTGTCAGTGGCAGACATGGGTCCAAGCAGTGGGGAGAACAACTGGTCTCAGAATTGGAAGTGGCCGAATGGTAAAGCCGGCGGCCGCAGAATTTTTGGTCGGCAGTTCGAACCCTGGTGCGGCCAATACGGCAGCGGCGCCGCCGCCGGCGTCCACCGACCAAGATTCGAACCGCCGACCGAAAAATTTGCGGCTGGGTGCGTTACCATTCGACTTAGGGGGGAGGTGACACAATTGTATCTCCCATTGCTTGGAGCCTTCTCAGCAAAAACTTTTGACCCCCCCCCACCACACCCCTCAAAAAAAGGTTATCCAGCTTTAGGGGATAGAGGCCTCAGAATAAAAAAATCCATTGGGGGATGGTCTTATTGGGCAAAATAATGATTTTACAAAGGGTTCGACATCAAATACCATGCCTTGGGGTATGCTACGCGAATGACCCCCAAAAAAGGGGGGTATACAACGCCCACGCCTGCGCTTGATCTAACAACCTCTCTTCGAAGTGATTTTCCTAACCAGTGCGGTATCTTTTTTTTATTGGGGGGTACCCCGGGAGTGGGGGAGGGGTACAAAAAAAAATTTCTGCGGATTTCTTTCCACTCCCCAAGATGTGTACATTCAACTACATGTGTGCTTTTGTCTCCACACCCAATGATGCCCAAGAGGCAGCTTGGTAGATAAATAGACTGGTGGGCAGGTAGGCAAGCAAACAAGTAGGTGGGCGGGTGGGTGGGTGGGGTGGGTGAGCTGGCGGGTCACTAGGTGGGCAAATATGCAGACAGATTGACAATCTCAAGAGAAGGCAAGTGAGCAAGCACATAGGCAGGGGGCAAGAAGTAGGCGCTAGGGGGGAGCAAGCAGATTGGCAACCAACCAGGGTGGGGGTAGGGGGCAAGCAGGGGATGGGCGCAGCGGCGTAGCAGGGCTCGGGAGTGACTAACGTGCAGTAGTAGGTGAGTACATGAATACATGAGTAGGTACTTGGTAGGGCCGCATTTGTGTTGCCACCCTGCCACTAGGCCTAGAGGCCTCCACTGAGGCCACCTTGGGCACTAATGTTGTAGCCATTGAGTTTCTCTCAAACTTTCGGGATATCTTCTGCATGTGACAAAAACATATTACACATCACACAACTAGCACATGCAGCATAAAACAGCAAGCACACAACACGGCAAGATTCCAACCCATGTCACACAGCAAGAGGAGGAGGAGGAGGAGATGCAGCCATATCTGCCCCGTGTTGGCAGAGTGCCCATCACTAGCCTTCTAGGCGCTTCACCACGCCACCCCACCCTTGCTTTGTGGTGGGCCCACTCTCCTCTTGTTCCCTCCACTGATAGGAGGATTGGGCAAGGGTGGGGTCTCCAACCCTGAGTCCCACGAGAACAACCTTGAGGCAGTAGCCAAAGAGTAAAGCTCAACTCCAGGGTTGGTGCACAGTACCATGTGGCCCCGTTGGGGTCGGCATGTCCAACCCCCCAAAAGGGGGGGGGGCAACGTACTAAAAGGGGTTTCTAGAACGAAGAGCCCAAGTTGTGGCCCCTTACTCCTGGTGGGCTGTCCATGCAATGGCCGCAAGCAGGTCACAAAGTGCTCCACACACGCACGTCCTTGTATGCACATGCAACAATGTGGAGGCAGTTCGATCATATTCCAGTATGGACCCTTTGGCTTCTTTATCTTCCGAGCTTACCAGCCTGTTTTGTCGGCAGTGTATGCCTTTGTAGTACAATACACATGGGCGCTCAAAGGTGCGTCCAGGCTATTTGCTGCACCTCGCTGGGAAACTGATACCGAAAGATCAAGTGCAGCTCACATCTTATTTACCTGAGAGGAAGAGTAGGGCAGCAGTTTGCGGGGTGCAGAGAGGAGGTAGGGGGGGGGCCTAAGGCGTGTCTTCAGTCATGGGGGAACCTATTTCAGGATCCAGGATCCGTGTCCAGATGGCGCAGTGAACTGACATCAGTGCTGGGGGTGTGAAATGCCCTGAGTGCAAATTCGGCGGCGGGGGGGGGGGGGCGTGGGCTGGAGCCCCACCAATTTCCACAAACTTTGGTCCATGCTGTCATTTGATGTCTGACTGGGAGGTGAGGACATAATGCTGAAGAGCTGCAGGATGCACCTTCCCACTGGTTCCGACTGATTGCTTCAAAGGATGGCGGGTCTGCGGGCACAGCCCCTGTGTCGGAAGTCTCGGAAAGGCAGCGAACAGGGTCTGAGTCT
Source organism: Eutreptiella sp. 'Long Island Sound 2002' (assembly GCA_964036045.1). Lineage (NCBI taxonomy): Eukaryota > Euglenozoa > Euglenophyceae > Eutreptiales > Eutreptiaceae > Eutreptiella > Eutreptiella sp. 'Long Island Sound 2002'. The sequence continues at coordinate 73,690,602 of OZ038384.1, forward strand.
AGGCACTCATCAGAGGGGGAGGGTGCGACTTGGATGGGCATGTAAGGCCGAGGTGACCGAAATAGGGGTATCAAAGTCCTGAATTTCGAGTGATCTGGGTACAGCAGGGGCCCTCATGCCCATGCAGTGGGGGAGGGTATGGGTGTGGCAAAGCGATATGGCAGGTCCCAAAAATTGTTACTTTTGCAGGATCCACAGGAAGAGCACATAAAAGGCACGTGTACGGCGTGCCTGGTCCAACACGGTACCATTACAAATCACACCACCAGCACAACCACGCCACACATTGGGCACAAACAAATCACACCGCAAAGCACGACCTGCGACACAGCAAGCACCACACATGACACAGCACCACCACAAGATCAAGAACTGAAGCAGCAAGAATCACAGCATACATACTACATCACACCACCAACAGAAGACGCCGAGCAACCGACACATCACACAGCGGGCACGCCATGTCATACGCAACACAACAAGCACCACACGACACACCACCAGCACGACATGCCAAGCAGGAAGCACAACACGGCACAGCACCGCGAGTCACACACCCCTACGCGACACGGTACACAGCAGCCAAGCCACTACATTTTGCACTGCTGCTCAGCAACCCTCAGCCACCCAAGGATGGCCAGGAACTCAACAAATTTCCAATTGCGATTGAAGCACCAGTGCAAATGCAACTCCAAATACTGCAACAGGTTCATCGGTGTAAGCAATCTGGTTTATTCCAAACACCGTAAGAAAACTGCAACTGCGAGTAAGCGAGTTAAAAAACCAATAATATGATTAACAACATTATATATTATATTATATTATCGAGACATTTACTTGCGGGGACAAACCACCCGCAAATAACTGCACGCAAACATAATAACTGGTTTTTGACTCAAACCCCCCTATTCTCCAACCACCGTTCATTTTCCAACAATGCCATTGCGGCGGAAATAGGGGAAGCACCTGGCGCCCCACGGATATTTTGGGTACACCACAACACCCACAGTCAACACACCAAGTCGCACAACAACAGCACCTTATCATTATTATGTCACGAGCATGACACGGCACACAGCAAACACAGCACCTCCGTCTGGTCATTCCCGAAGGCGTGTACGTTTTGCGTGTCGGCCCACCGGACCAGGTTGTGGTGCAGCAGCCGGCGGGCGGCATCCGAGTCGTCGAGGCAGTACACCTCAAGGTCCCGGGGGAATCTGGCCAGAAGGGAAGTGCGGAGGTGATCCTGTGGGACATCCAGGACCGGAGCAATCTCTGTCTCCAAACCCATCTCGAAGACCACCCGCTGCCCGGACGACTTGAGAGAGGGGCGCGCACCCAGGGCTCCTGCAGCCAAGAAAGTGTGCTGCAGGCCAATGTGATCTGACATGGCAGATGTTGAGGCCGACCGCTGGGTCTCACCACTCAAGACCTGCTGGACGTAATCTGGGGTGACACTGGGCCTGTCAGGGTTTGCCACATTGGAGACAGTGATGTGCAGGCTCCTGGCACTACCCAAGGGATTGGGGGTGCATGCAATGGTCAGCCTGACGTCAGGGCTCTCAGGGTGGCCGTGCTTGAAGGCGTTGCTGAGGGTATTGTCCAGGATGAGGCTGCACAGAGTGGGGTCGATCAGCACTGTCATCCGAGGAAAGTCCACCAGCACCGGCCGCCCGGATGTGAGCTCGCTCACGAACTCGGCCAAGTTGACGGGAATGAGGGCGACCTTGTACCTGACGATTGGGGTGTGTGCCGAGCCCACAGGCAACAAGAGAGGGCCACATTGGACACACAGGGGCACACGAGGAGCATTCTCCTGTAGGTGGGGGGAGAGTGGACAACAGAAAAAGGTGGTGGAGGGGGGGGAGGGGGGCATCAGGCTCAGGGGTCAGGAGTGGGAGGGGGGGGGGTCTCTCGGAAATTGGACAACATGATTATAACCCCATCCAGACCAAAATTTAAAAAGGGGGGATGGGGTTGGGGGGGTTTGCACTGCACAGGGGTATAATCCAGGAGTTTGGGGAAAACCTGAATGGTGTCACACAGCAACGTAAGGGTACCGCAAATTGGACTGTTCCCTAGCCCCTGAGCACATGCCCTAGGGTTCTAGAAGAATACCCTTGCCCTCTGGAGGCATCCTAATCGAAGATCTAAAATGTTGCCATCATGAGCAGCCTTAAGAAAAAGGGGTTTGCGCTGGACAATGGCCTTAGAACCCCCCACAGAGGAGTTGTAAAAAAGGAGGGGGGGGGGGTGCAAACCCCCTCACGATATTTGGTTTCTCAGCCCCCCCCCCCCCCTTTCCCTTTCAGGGGTCCAATTGACAAGGAAAATTCATCAACCATTCTGCAATCTAGTGCCAAAGGTGCCGAAGAAACTATTTTAGGACCAAAAACAATGAGCAGTACCCAAGCCTCCAAAGTACCTCCCCAGCTGAAAATGTAACCCATGTGTGGAAAAAAGTGCAACCCATGTACCTTTTGTTTGCCGTATCCCGCGTATCAAAGAAGTGTAACCCGTGTACTTTTTGTTTTTGATGTAACCCGCGTTCACCCGCGCTCAAATAAGAGGGAATAAAAAAAATTGCTTTTTTTTAGTGTAACCCGCGTTCACTTTTTTTTTTTTTGCAACCCGCGTACACATTTCTTTTCAAGAAAGAAGGTGGACAACAAGAACAACTCAACAACCGCCATTGCCACCGGAGGATGTGAAGCATATAGCCCCCACAAATATTTTGGGTACCTCCGGCATGGGGAAAGCAATGAAGCCGTGGCGTGAAGGGTGACTTGCATGGGAATTCATACTCATCGCCCGAAGATGGTGTAAGTAAATAAAAAATGTCATAGCATCACCAAGGGTGCAACACTACAAGTAGTTGCAGAATACCCTCTGATAGATAAGCTGAGGCTTGGTGTCGCTGGCCTTAGGCTGGGCACCAGGACTCGAGTTCCGTGTACAAGCATCATAAAGATCCTTTCTGAGCTGCTGGGTGTCTGCCCAACCGGGTACCTTGGAGGCTTGGTACCCGGTAGATGGTATGCACAGCCCGGATATGGGTGCGGGGCATGTGTCCTCTGCAGGCCCCTCAGAGGCAATACTGCATTGGACCCCTGCATTGGACCCCGCAACTGTGGGTTTTGGATTTGGGGATGTGGGGATTGTGGTGGCTGCAGGACAGCCTGAATCCCCATCCAAAATCCAAACATGGCAGCCCTTGCCCTCTGGCGCAATCAGTACTTTGGGCACTGCTCGCATGCAAGGAACTGTGTGGACCTCAGCAAACTAGACCCTCATCACACCTTTTCCTCAAGTGGTGTCCCCCTCAGTAAGGAGAGCCAACCTTAGGCCATTAAAAAGAAATGCTGCTAGGCGGGCTTTCATGGACTAACCTTCATGGAACCCCCCCCCCCCCCTATGACATTTCTTCCTTTCATCAGCTCACTTCGTTGAAATGCAGGGGGGGGGTTCAGTACGGGAAAATTTTTGGCCGGAAAATTTTAGTGCGGGAAAAATTCCGCCACCATCGTTAAAAGTGATGGGAAAAATTGCGCCACACTTTTCCATGGTGAAGGGTTGTTTGTTGGTTGGGGTCAGTGTGTTTGGGGGGTGGAGAGTCTGTCCGGGAGGCAAACAGGGAAACCTTTGGGCAGCAAGCTGCAAGTAGGCCTGACGGTGGCGGCAAGACCGCATGCCCTTGCGAAGAGATGCCAGTGACTGCCTAAGATGCTGGACAGAAGCTGATGAGGATTCATGGGTGTCGAGGAACATCTCAATGTCCCCTGCCGCATCTGCCATGGTGTTCTTCAAGGTGTGGTTCAAGATGCTGTCGGCTGTTCGGGAGGCCTCCACAGCCATCTGCAACGCTGCCTGACATGAGCCAGAGAGCAGGAGATGGTGAAGTGCAGGGAGCAAACGCAGTACTAGTGAATGATCACACCAGGGCCGGCACATACCTACATGTACATGCACATTGAGCGATACACACACGTGCATACACACATGGACGTGTACAGGTATACAACAAATACACGCATCCATGCACATGATGCATCCTTGCACGCGTGCATATTGGTACATGGCAGAACCGGGTATACATGCAAATGTCAACATGGCACAACTCAACGATGCCCCCCCCTCCCCAAGCCCCCAGCTGGCGCTTGCGTCGTTCCCATAAGTTTGAACCACACTCCCAGCCCCGCATTGGAAGCTTTTTCTATGATTGTGGATTGCAGGACTTGAGCCCTAGAAAACACACCCTGCCCCCACCCTGCCACACACAGAAGCGGCTATGCCCACATGGATTTCTAAACCACCCTTGAGCGATATGCTCAGCCTCACGCCCCCCACCTCCCGTGCTTTACCCCAAACGCCAAAAATCCATGAAGCAGGGACCCGACGAAGCGCTCTGAGTACTATGAGGATGCTATTGAGCGCTACCAACAAGAGGGTTGGTGCATAATTTGTCATGATGGCTCGTCAAAATGGGAAGGGTTGGGGGATACGGGGTATACTTTGCTGACTCACATGACATGGCAGAAAGCGTGCCGGTCCGGGAAGATCAAACTCATAACCAAGGGGAGCTCAGGGCAGCGCTCAGTGCGCTCCAGGGCCACACGCATGGCACCACAAAACCTGCGATCAGGTAAAACCAGGAAAACGACGGTCAGGCGGGGTTCCGTGCTTGGACAAGCCAGTGCTTGCGCAAAGAGGCGGGGGGTAGGGGGGGGTACGAATATTGGATCCGCTCGATGTGCTCGGAGCAAAAGCCCAATGGCTGCATATCCCTTCCCAGGTAAGTATTTTTTTGTTTGGCTCAGACTAAGATGAGCTGGCGTAGCCTGCTCACTTCACAGTACTCAAGTGAACCCCTCAGAATCAAGGTTCAGAGCTGACCAGTGCTACGATGATCCCACAAATGACTGTGGTAGCGGATATCCCCTCCCGGGTAGGTAGCCCAGGAACCGAACAGGCAGACTGCCCGGTGGATCAAGGGCAGCAAAAATCCCCCTGTGTTGCAGGGACATGTTTCAAGTAAACCCCCCAACACAGACCCGTGGACCTCGCCCAACCGCCCATGGAGATGCTGCACTGTGAACCCTTGGCGGACACACCAGAATCCCCCCCCCCCAAAAAAAACCAGCCACAGACCCCCATCAGGACCCACCGCTCACCAGCAGGAACACCGCGCGCTCCTCAGCGAGTGAGTGAGGAGCGAGGCGCCCCAAATGTCCCGGCCATGGAATCCCGAACACCCACGCCACGACACAAACGTATGAAGTTGGCTTCGCCAACCCCCACCGCGCTTCACACTAGCTCCGCTCATCAAGACCAGGATGCCGGCCCTCTTCCCGCCGATGCCATGCACGGAACTGGGCAAAGAGCGCGGTCACGCCCACAGTGCTGGGCCCCAACCGTGGAACCTTCCATTCCCCCTAAGCCCCCATGCCATTGATGCCCAGAGCGTCAGTGCGCCTCCTCCTCACTGAACTTGGCACAATAACGCCCGCCCCCCTGTGATATGGCAGTGCCACGCCGGGCGGCCCGGCGTCAAATGACACGGCATCCACCATCTCCTGCAGTACCAAAAACTCAGGATGTGCCACTCCCGACCCAGAATGCCTCCCCCCACATGTATGTCTAAATATCACTAACTCCACACAGCCAGTGCCCACTCTTTACGTTTTTCCTTACGTTTTTTCAAACCTAAAAACCCCAACATAAGCCACGGCCTGCGGCAGGGGTTAGCTCGGTGGACCCCTACACTTACATCCCAGGCCCACCCATGTACAAGTGTCGAGCGATCCCACAGATCGCATGGCCGACTGGAGCCAGGCACACAGCGAGTACAACCATGAGCGCCACAGCACACGCACGCAACATGAGGCACTGCGTGCGCGCCACACCCACTAACCAATGACCGAACACAGGAGAGTAAACGTCCATGAAGCAGCGGGGTGATGGATGCGCTCGATGTGCTCGGAGCAAAAGCCCAATGGCTGCATATCCCTTCCCAGGTAGGTATTTTTTTGTTTGGCTCAGACTAAGATGAGCTGGCGTAGCCTGCTCACTTCACAGTACTCAAGTGAACCCCTCAGAATCAAGGTTCAGAGCTGACCAGTGCTACGATGATCCCACAAATGACTGTGGTAGCGGATATCCCCTCCCGGGTAGGTATCCCAGGAACCGAACAGGCAGAATGCCTGGTGGATCAAGGGCAGCAAAAATCCCCCTGTGTTGCAGGGACATGTTTCAAGTAAACCCCCCAACACAGACCCGTGGACCTCGCCCAACCGCCCATGGAGATGCTGCACTGTGAACCCTTGGCGGACACACCAGAACCCCCCCCCCCAAAAAAAACCAGCCACAGACCCCCATCAGGACCCACCGCTCACCAGCAGGAACACCGCGCGCTCCTCAGCGAGTGAGTGAGGAGCGAGGCGCCCCAAATGTCCCGGCCATGGAATCCCGAACACCCACGCCACGACACAAACGTATGAAGTTGGCTTCGCCAACCCCCACCGCGCTTCACACTAGCTCCGCTCATCAAGACCAGGATGCCGCCCCCCCCCCCCAAACCAGCCAAAGACCCCCTAATCACTCTCGAACCCTATTCAAAGGAGGAGGGAGGAAGGGACTGCACAGCGCGATCACTCAACGGACACACGGAACAAGTGTTTGAAACCCATGAGCGAATGAAGTCTGTGCGAAGGCAGGCACAGCTGTAGCTCAGTCTCTGCCCCCCTTTCAGGCAGCAGTCTGTCGAGACCGCCTCCCCACCCCCTCGGATGCCCCTCCCCGTCTCTTGTTTCACCTTCCCAGCAGATAATTGCGGCCCCTGGACCACGTGTTGTGCAGAGCACACAGACACACAGGCATTGCCATCCGCGGGTGCCAACCTGAAATGACCGCTCCAACATGAATCCACGGCGCCGGCCACGTGTCACCGACACAATGTTGCACACCAAATACGCAATCAATAGGCAGCCCCCCACGCAGCGAGTCCCAAAGATTGCCCACGGCACCAGCGGACTGATCAACAGGGGGATACTGAACCCGACGGGGATGGAAAGGCACGCCAGGAAGGTGCTGCGCCACAGCCCCGCGAAGGCAATGAGCACCACCTGCGGCAAGGTCAGGGCCAGCTGCAGGTCTAGAATGGAGGCGCTGAGGGCAGTCTTCAGGTAGACCTGGGAAAGGGCAGGGGATGCACCCGCCCCTTACACACACAACAGCAACAAGACAGCGCCCGGTGTTGCCTGGCCCGGCATTCGATGGTGGCCCTCACTCAGATGTGGTACAGGTGTGGGAATGGGGATGTCGCGACAGTACACTGTAGGTTGGAGGCAAGAGGGCACGGTTTGCAGCCTCCCGCCCGGCTTCACGCCGGGCATGGCCTGTTGGCCAGATTACCCCCCCCCCCCCTCCTTGTCCAAGCAACGGTAAATGACCAGAAATTGACGGAACCAACACCTAGTGTTGCTTGGACAAGGGTGTTGCTTACGCGCCGCAACTTGCGTGATACACGTGTACACCTGAGGTACTATTCTGAAAACCAAGAGGTAAAACACAGTACAAATGCCCTATTGGCCAACAGAGCTGCCTTGACACAAAATATGAACTTCTTGCTTCTCAAAACCAAGGTATCAGGTGGTTCTGTACACAGTAGTGGCACCTTTTGACGGTACCACTCCGGGAGGGGGGGGGGTTGTATGGATGTGCCTACACAATGGAGGCTTGCCAGTGCCCTGGCTCCTTTGACGTGCACCGGGCGAAAGCATGACCTGCAAATCACGTTTGGCGTCAATGTCATCACTGATGCGTTCGGCCACTCTTGCAAGGTCTGAACGCATTGCCTGGTCAAACCACACGCCGGTGTGCACATGCACGATGATACCCCCAGACACTGCCAGCAGCGCCACTGTGATGCTGATGATCAGTACCACGTGTTTCCGGCAACGTGGCATGAAAGACACCATGAGCAGAGTGGTGGTTGCAATGGCAATGTTGGGGATGTAGGCCAATAGGAAAACAACAGCATCGATTCCGCTGGTCATGTGGTAGAAGGGAAGAAGTGTATCTAGAATCAAGCGGGCTATGGCCCATAACTGGAACGCTCTGACCGTCGAGTGCTCGTACCTCTTGAAGTACTCTTTCTCGTCGCTCTGGCACTTGTACCGGTACCCGGTCCAGAAGGAGCGCGACTGCTCCTCTTGAAACCTCGAACCCGGGGAATCCTCAAACATCGAGCTCAGGGCATCCTTGGAGCCCACGTGCACAGAGGGGCAGGACGTGCAAGGGTTGGCCATAACACAGTAAGAACACGCTGCTGCCAAGAAGGGCATACAAAGACATCATGTGGCACAAACCAGATATCCCAGAAATCCCAAGACACTTTCCAAACAGAGCGTTCGGCTACCAATTTATGCATGCTTGAATGACGCAAATCTGTACGCCTATCTTCAAGATATACGACAGCCCTCCACATTTCTTGTATGCATGTGGATGTTGACAATTTCACGGGCGACGACGTCCTAAGCTGCTGTAGCGAACATCTTGGTCTTCTGATGACCAAATGGGACCCTCATGGTCCACGAAGTGGTACTGAAACCCTAAAATCCAGATTTGATAGGTTGAGGTTTGAAGAAAATGTACATGCATATTGCAAGAGCTCACAAACACTACACCAACACCAAGTACCACATCTTTCTGTTTGTATAGGTAAGAATATTGCCATTTGTAGCAAAAAAACCCCAATTTCTCCCTGTCATATGCGCTGTGCACGCGCTGTGCTACGACGCCTCCCTAGCACACCGTCTCAAGATAGAATGCCAGTCCATATTCCCAACCGCAAAAGGGACCCGAATGCATCACCATAGTTCGTACTCGAAATCCAAATACAAATTCTATAGGAAACAAATAGAAAGGATGCACAACAACACACACAAATGCACAAGAAATGACAGCAAAACATGCAAGCAACTCATGTAAATGCATAACATGACTCGATGTTATTCGTACTAGGCACTACTATGCAGCTGTGGTATGGTCCTATACAAAATTTGTGCACAACACGCAAGACACTCCCCTAGGACACACCATTTATTGAGGGAGTATGATATGCGGTGCGCGCGGTGCACACGCAGTGCGCGCAGTGTGTGCATTGAAGTGATTTTGTAGACCTACCCACCTATTTGACGGTGAAGTGCATGTGTTTCCAAGCTGTAAAAGGTATCACCATGGCACATATTGCAGTGTGTTGCCTTCCAATTTCATCCATGTGCCTTTCATGGCTTTCTGCGGGCATCACTATCACCTACATCCAATCAAATGGTGATAGGGTGCCCGCCATTGTCACCTCCACCTCCAAGTGTGGGCATCATACGTGAGCGTGCTTACGAGCGGCAATTTTTGGCCGGTTCGGTCAAATTTTGGGAATATTCCTTTGGCTACCATACGCGAATATTTTCACAACCGGTCCACCGGTCTTCGTTAACTCACCGTTTCGACCAGGCAAAATCACCAACTGTTCAGTTGAGACCGTTTCGCGCCACTTTAGCTTTCTGTAGCGAACCGGTTAGTTCGGGGAGACCGGTCGGACCGGTCCGACCGGTCTTTGCAAACTGAACGGACCGGACCATTTTAGCACACTTTAGCACACTTTGGAGCACTTGGTGATGCGTGTGTAATGTGTGTGTCCGCATGTGTGTGTTGTGTGTGTGCGTGTGCTGTGTTGTGCGTGTTCACACCTTTGCACAGACATTGCAATGCATGGGAGTCAAGTCACAAGACATCTATTCATGGTTCATTCATGATGGTCCGCAAAGCATTCGACGTGTAGATAGCACCCACATGCTTTGCACTTGTATCGAGTCGTGCCCATCCCACAATGTACACAAAAGCCCCGCTTCCCAACCACTATTGGTAAATGCTTGTCCACCACCTGAATTTGCCTTGCCGGAAACATGTATCTCATCAACCTCCATTGCCAGTCAAACATTGTTTCACCCCCCGGACTAAGGCGCAACGCTTGGCATGACGTAAATGCATTTGTTGCCGCTATCCTTAACACCATCCCCCCAAGTGCCTTCCACCATGATTGAAACCGGTGCTCTTCCCGGTGTTGTAAGCACATTTGGTTAAACGTATCCACCCCCGGGGCAAACCTACGGTAGTTGGCAATTATCCCCGGTAGGTGGTATCGTCCACTTCGGTGTGGGAGCGAACCTCCGGTTAAGCAATTGGTTAGTAGTGGTACCACCTTTGCCGGCTTGCGCCCCACTTTGGGGTTTTTGTATACCGAGAGTGCATACCGATGTTCCTTGTGCACCACCGTGTTCACATCCCCCGGGTCTAATCCAACGTTCCCATCTTGCACCAAAGCACTTGTGGAAGTGAGCATCAAGAACGGACGCTCTTGTGCACTTAGCATCGCCGCCGCATCATGAGACCCAAAGAATGAATCCGCCACAAGCACCTTTCCGGGTGGAGTCACATCATTCCAAAGTTGCACAATCTCAAACGCATTGTAGTGGCCTGCAAACCGGCTCCGGGACTCTGGACCCACACGAGGGGCTGCACCACGGTACAAATACACATGCCAAATGTAATGGCTTTGTGCGTCGCACAACGCGTACAGTTTCACACCGGTGCTGTGAGGCTTGCGCGGTATGAACTGGCGGATCACGAACAACCCCTTGTGGGGGACCACGGTCTCATCCCCGCACACCACGTCACCTAGTTCCCATCCGCCTTGCCAGTGCATCGTGCACAACTCAATCAACGCATCCGCATCCGGGTCCGCAAGTCGCTGCAGCACATAAAACTGTCGCCTGCTAGGAAACAGTTCCGCCATGTATGCATTGTAGTGCATACTCTCTTTGTCCCACACATCATCTATTCTGCGCGGCTGCAGCATGCCCAAGCCAACTCGAAAGAGCACGTACCGCGGAAGAAGGTCCACAAGGTCTAACCGGTTGGCCTCTTCCAAACACAGCGTCATGGCCTCCAAAATTGGCCGGAACATAAAGTTCCAGACGGCAACGGGGGTCTTGCCATCCTCGGTGCCCTCCAAGAGGCTGCGCCCTTTGCGGAGTTCATCTCCAAAATCCCATTGGGCCTCTAGGGGGGCCAGGGGTCTTGGTTCCCATGGTGTAGCAGCAGGCATGCCTGAAAAAAAAACAGATTACAAGCTTTTGCTGACCAGTCTTGGCAAACTACCCTAAACCGTTCAGACCGCTTCACTTTAGATCACTTTGTCCAGAGACCGGTTGGACCGGTCTTTGCAAACTACTCTAAACCGTTCGGTCAGCAGCAGCACCACCCGGTCGCCGGCCCGGACCTTCTTGAAGGCCGTGGGCACGGGCGTCTCGGCATCCTTCACACCGGGGATCTTGGTGCCGGGGCCTGAAATCGGCATTAAAGAAGACTAAGCAACAAAGCGGGGAAGAGCGGTCTGACCGGTCCTGTGAAAAGGCAGTAGGAAGTAGGGGACCAGGAGCGAGGTTCGGAAGACCGGTCTGACCGGTCTGCATGAAACTGTTTGAACCGATCTATTTTCATGCTAATGGTGCATCCCACCCATCATGCATCGTTGAAACACCCAAGAGGACATGGGAAGCAAAGTCTGTGTATGTGTGTGTGGTTTGTGCATGGTGTGTGGTGGCGTGCATGCTGCAACGAGCGCGCAAAGGTAGGTTTGGGAGGCAAGTGTAACAAAGTGCTCCAAAGTGTACCGAAGTGGTCCGGTCCGTTCGGTTTGCAAAGACCGGTCCCACCGGTCTCTGAAACTGGTCTTACTGTTTTTCTCTAAAATACTATTGAGTCTAAGAAAACCACCAAAACCATCATTTCCGCCACATTCAAAAACCCTTGACCCAATCCTTTGCCAGAAAGTGATAATTTTCCCCACAAGACCAGACCGGTCCTCCGTCCGGTCTGGTAGCCAAAGGAATATCTTCAACAGGAAACCACCAAATGTGGATTTTTTTGGACATATATTCCTTTATCTGAGGAGACACCGTTTTTTGGCCCAGCCTCGAGGCTACGCCTTTTTTGTCTGTTAACTACATTGAGAAACGGACATTTTTCTGTTTTTGGCGAGGATACGGTTCAGTATTTGGGGTGTAACCTCGGCCGTAGCCGCAGACACTTTTATGTAACCTCGGGCACCAAATCTTGTAACCTCAACCGTATCCGCAGACAACATGTTGTAACCCCGGGACCACCAATTGCCCTCATTTTGTGTATCCCCAACCGAAGCCGCAGACAACAATGCGTAGCCCACAACATTATTGGTTCAAATGCCACTGTGCGAAGCATCGTACATGCAGATTTTGTCGGCACGCGGCACACTGTGTGGCACAACGTTTCCCACAATGAACACAGGCTGCTCGATTCGCTTCCACGGGGACATGTATAGCCTGGGGGGTTTCAGGAACTTCAATGTCAATCAATGTGGTCAGGAGGTCCCATTGGAACTCCCACATGGTTGTCCCCGGCTTGACTAGCTTAGAACACTTCGCCATCGTAAAAATGGGCAACTCGTCAACGTTGTGGATGCCGGTAAGCATACTGGCCATCACCTGCACGTGCTTCATGGCCTGGACGTACTTGTCGCTCAGCTCGTCCACCGGCAGATCGACCAGGTCCTGCGTCCTCAGATGCAATGAACGCGGCCCACGGCGTCCAGCCCGCATTGCCGACAGGTCCGAGAAGCCCTCGTACAGCTCCAACTCCCCCTTCGGCACCACCGGCTCCACCGCCGCAGCGGATCCTGATGCCCGATGAGGTTCCGACCGCGGTGCTGGTGGGATACCCTCTCCAATGAACGAAGCAGGCGGCTTGCCCTCGTCATCCTCCGGGACATCCATGCACGTAGGACAGCCGGCAATCTCCCTCACTTTGTCATCTGTGGATACAAATGTGGTGAGATTCAGCGGGGATACGACAAAGTGTCTGCGGCTACGGCCGAGGATACGGTAGAATTCAGCGAGGATACGACAAACTGTCTGCGGCTACGGCCGAGGATACGGTGGAATTCAGCAAGGATACGACAGAGTGTCTGCGGATACGGCCGAGGATACGTGAGGATACGGTCGCAAAGAAGAAATACCTGCCAATGCATCTGCCTCAGCGGCGGTAAGCCGGTATCTCTGCATCAGCTTGGTCCTTGCCGTCCCCGCCCCTGGTGCATACTGCGCGCGGACTCCGAGGTAATCCATGGCGACGGGCTGCGAACACTTCACGACGCAGCACAGGGCGTAACCGAGGGTCTCCCGCAAATCCCTTGCCTCCGTCCGGCCAGCCTCGCCTTTCTTCTGGACGATCGGTCCACCCATCTCCAAACAATTCCGGTAATGGTACCGTACCCTTGCGGTGTGCAGGTCCATGTCCTCGAGGGTCTGCTGCGTGGCCACCAAATTGTTTTGATACGCAGCACCCCTGAGTTCGCCTCGGTCCGCGTCTCTTTTGCGCTGATTGTCTTCACACCGCCTCTCGCGGGCCCCGCCACCGCAAAACGTGGTGGACCCTTGAGCGCCTTGGGCTTCGAATGGATGTCTGCGCCGGGGTCGTCCTCGGACGAGATTTCCTCAGGGTTGTGCTGCTCCGACCCCTCCGGATCCTCGTCTGCCTGGTGTGCCATGAACTTCAAGTGCTGCTCTTGTGCCTTCAACCGCTTCGCTTCTTGCAACCGCTTCAGCCTGGCCTCCTCCTCCTCCCTTTTCTTCTTGCCCTTCTCCTTCTGCTCGGCTTCAGCGGCGGCAGCGGCGGCGGCAGCAACCCTTGCGTCGGACTGCTGCTGGACCTTGGCCTTCTGGCGCGCTGCTTCAGCGGACGTGAGCCTTGGGGCCAGTACCTTCCCGGGCTTCTGCGGAGCCTGCTTGGCCAGGACCTCCTTGGGTGGGGGAGCGCTGCTGGTGGCTTGGGTCTTCTTCTTCTTCTTCTCCGGAAGCGGCCGAAACCAGCTCCAAATGTTGAGGACCTGCGTGTTCATGAACTTGCGGTCGCCCAGCTCATCCAGTGACTGCACGTCGATCTCCTTGGCGCCGGTGAGCTTGTAGGAGCAGGCCAGCTCCAAAAGTAGGACCGTCTTGCCGAGCGACTTGATCCAGCCCGCGACGAAGATGTTGCTATGCTCCTTGGTCTGCAAAGAAAGAGGCAAGACACGTAACCCCTCACGTAGCCGCAGACAGCGTTCCGTAACCCCGGACGTGCCGAAGCGTAACCTTAGGCGTAGCCGCAGACAGGTTTCTGTAACCCCGGTGCATTGTTCCAGTGCAACACCCATTAGGCAAGCAAGGGGTACCTGCAGCACCACGGAGCTCCCATATTCCAGGTCCGACAACTTGCAGGTCATCAGCTCGGCGCCTTCCAGGTGGTAATCGACGGGGCAAGGCGGTGCCGGCATGTCCATGACAAAAAATGGAACTGTCGGAGGAAAGTGGCAGAGGATACGGAAAAAAGCAAGCCGTAGCCGCAGACAACTATGCGTATCCCCGAGGACCCATGATGACCATGGAGGCTATGTCCTCCGAGGCTACGGACGAGGTTACACTTTACACAAAAATGCACAAAAACACTCAAAATCAATAAATGCGTGTTGAATTGAAAAAAACGAATAAGTAGCCCAGATCCGCCACCTCAAAAAACCCCCATAGGTGTTGAGAAAAAAAAAGGCACCCGTAGCCTCCGAACCCCCCCCGTATCCTGGTAGATAAAGGAATATGTCCAAGCCTACCAACGGGCGGGTCAAGGAGTAAGTAAAGGGAAACTAAGTTCTCGTAAAGCTGCTTCTCAGGTGTACCTTCGATTTGGCATAAACTTGTCACACACTACTTGTGCCAAGGCCGCCGAAGATGACGGTGCCCCCCCCAAGAAGAGAGGGAAGGCTACTTTTGTGCCCCCCGATGTCGAGTGCAAACTTGTCGACTTCTGTATTGCATTGCGAAGTTTAAACTTCCCAATATTAAAGGAAGAATTAATAGCTTATTGTAATAACTTGATTCTATTACATAATCGTTCCGTGTTAACGATTATCGTCCTGAAATCACGGCCCTGTAGGAGCGAACGGGCCGTGATTTCGGGACGATAATCGTTAACACTGAACGATTACCTAAAAGTGTTAACTCAAGGGGCGAGATTTCAGGACGATAATCGTTAACTCCATATCAGCGCCACATGCCCCATCCCTCCTCAAGCACGTGCAAGGCAAAGCAAAGTGAGTGAACGCTTGAAAACCACATTGGGCATGAAAAAAAAACCGGTATGGGAAAAAAAAGTCCCACTATACGACAACATGCAACAATACACATGTCAATTTTTACAGATAGATATATAGAAAGATTGATGGGCATACTACTGTGCCTCGAGACAACAAGGGCCCATCGTCTGGCTTCACAACAAAGCCGTAGAAGCATTTTTCATGAAAAGGGGCATTGCAAGCATGGCAAGAAATCCGCTTACCACCACGCAATGGCCGCAAAACAAAAATCTCCCTAGAACACTTGTAGCAGATATTCTCGCGAGGAACGCTCCGAGGAGGAAAGCGCGGTCGCCGCATTTTTCCAAACGGCTGAGGAGCATTGGACAAGTCCTGATTCACAGGGGAATCTGCTGGTGTTGCGGGAGCTGCCCAAGTGGTTGCACAATAGCTTTCCTAGCCTCCTCAAGGGACCTTTTGAGAGAAAGCTGTGTCAATGGGCGCTCCTCATAATCCCAGTCCGAGTCCGAGGAAACAACCACAGGGTCATTAGCAAGGACATCCACAGACTCAGCCACAGACAAAGCCTCATAAGCAACACTACCCTCAGCCAGAATGTCTTCGGAAACATTGCTGCCCTTACTTGGGGATTCCTGTGCCTCAGGCAAAATGTCCTCAGAGACAACTGTGTCCTTCCTTAAGTTATTTTGTGATTTATTCCTCTTGTCATGACAAGGTGCCTGCGTGCATTGCTGAACTAGTTGTTGGGGTGGACAACCGTGGTTATTTCCGGTTACGACAATGGTGTTTTCGGTTAAAAAATGAAAATTCTTCCCAATAGGCTCATTGGAACCGGCTCGAAAAGCCGATTTTATTAATTGGTCACAACCCCGGGTGAATTGGCAGTTGGCCCAGATTTCAGGACGATAATCGTTGACTCTGGCTCGGTCCCTCTAGATTTCAGGACGATAAGCGTTAACTCCCCCGCGAGACGGAGTTAACGATTATCGTCCTGAAATCTCGCCCCTAGTTAACACTTTTAAGGAACTAAGTTGGTTTCCTTGTTCAAGCACGGTGAAGTTCGCAACAGTTGGTATTACAACTGGCTATGTAGGTACCATGAGAGGCTCGGTACCGCAGCAGCAAAGCCTTTAGAGGTGGATCGCGAACGATGGACCACTTCAAAGAATGTTGGCAAACACTACCAAATCTTAGAACAAACATTTGTTGATTTGGGCTTTGCTTTCAAGAACCCTAGTTACTCGGCACCGAGATTTTCCCAATTTTTGAACAAAGTGTAAAGTTTTTTACAATGAAAATTTGACGCAACCCCAAAATGCGTCTACTTTAGACAACTAAATCTGGGATCCCCTGGCAAATCCTCTCCCCCCCCACCTGGGATCCCATTCCCCATCACTCGTCCAAATCCGGGGTCGAAACTCGGCGGCAGCCAAGAGAAAACCCCAAAATTTGAACGCGGGTGTAAATCAATTAACAGCCGCTGGTACCTAATAGGCCTAAAACCATTCCTACCTCCCACCGCCGCAATCTACCGCAAGGTCCCCACAGCCCTTGTCCAGGCATTGCCTCCACCTGGAGGGGCACTACCCCACCGTTAGGCCAAAGGGCGGACGTCATACGGTTAAGGTTTGATAGAGTCTAAATCAACATTTGGACCCATGTAGATGAAAAAAACGCTTCGGACTCACCAAGAGAGCAATCCCCCGAGAGTCCATATCATATATTCTGAGTTGACCATCACGCAAGGAGATGGTCGGAGGGCAGTGTTCTATTCATAGCTCATCCGAGACCCGCATGCATCCACTACACCATGAGCTCAGGGTTACACCTGTGGATTACACAAGGTGGTGCACAGCACACACTGGGACCAGGCAACTGGTGTTTTGCTACACACAACCACGAGGTACGAAAGCCACAATGAAAACCGGATCACGTGAACTTACAAGACTGGCCCACACTAGTGGGCCAGCCTAGGGGAATGAGAATATAGTGAGACGCGAGCAATTGCATGTGTTTCATCGTACTTGATCGCAGGCTATGTTGAACGTGTTTTGATTTGCACGTCTTGTGCCACGATGACTACATTGACACCCCGGAGTATTTCTGGGTGTAGAAAAATAATCATACAGTGCAACATTCAGAGAGATTTGGTGTTCTCCAAATGATTTATTTCCTTATTTTTATATGTGCAAATTGGAATTGTGGTCCATGGTCCATTGCTCGCGCCGTGTACAGTGAGGGCTTACACAAGAGGAGACACGAGGAGACACTGTGGTTGCAAGGAAAAAGATAACATACAAGAAAAAATTGGACCGCGAGCTCCGGTATGTACACGCCACTCACCATGTAGGTGTTGGCGCATTTGTGTGCCAAGGAGTTGAAGCTCTCAGACACCAGATCAAGGTAGCTTGCCCCTCCACAGGTTGGTGTCCTAAAACATTGCTTGCTAAGCTATTTGGCATCATTGAGTTGCGCCATGCCTCTCATGAAGATGTTCTTGGTATTCTATTGGATGTTCTATTGGATAGACCATCCGATGTGGAGGACACTTCAGGTTTGGCTCGCGAGGACCGTTGTTCTATGTTCCGACGGCCCACCAAGAGGCAAAAAGTGGCCTAATACATGTGCTCATTGAAATCAATGCACTTCTTTGATGTGGTTTTGGTGCTTTCGTATGTGTGTTGATGGTGCGTTTGTACAGCCTCAGGTACAGTTTCAGCAGCAGTTTGCACCGTTTTTCATGGGTCCCAACTACCGTAGCGCAAACCCGAGGCCGTTTGGGCCCCAAGGGAAAAATGGGCTTTGAACCAATCAGAATTGGAAATGGTACATGAATGATATGAAATGTCTCAGCATTCATTGAATTGGTTTGTTATGGTCATTTTCATTTTCGCTCGTGTCTGATACACCGGGGACTTTGCAATGAAATAGGAAGCTTTGACGTTGTTTTGGAGTCCGCACGCTGCCAAAAATACAAATGTTGCCACCTCTAGCGTTGTGTTGCGACATGTAAATGTGTTACAACATTTGCCAAAAGCGTTTTTTGAAAAAGGGTTCCTTGGTGACCAAATTTGCCAACTTTGCATATCTCCGCCTAGGATATTTATCTTTTTGTGGGCAAGTCCCGTGTAGAAGTTTCGGAGGCGATTGTGAGTTGTTTGAGACAACTAGGGCACACAGATAGAGCACATGGTGACAAAAGCAAAGAAATAATATCGTTTCAGACAATGTTTTTGGCTTTTTCCTCTTTTTTTTTTAGAAAAGCTTTATAACACATGGGTCTCTCCTTGATTGGCGCCATTGACGCCATTGACACAATTGGTTTCTAGTCAACAAGCTTTGTGCAACTTGGACCTAAAGGCATATAACGGTAACACGACATTCACACCGTGCAACGGTCATTTGAGGGAATGTACAACCTTGCTTTACATATGGAAGGAGAGGGTACTGACGGGGGCTCGCACCAATGCCACATGCATCTACATACATCCCAAAACCCATCCCAAAACGTCAAATTTCGCTCACACTCGCAGCCAAAAGTGAAAAGTGTACCAAGGACCACCAACGTTGATACTGATATCCTGATCACCACTGTGCAAAAGCCCTGCAGGCGTTGCGTTCATTGATCCCCTCCTAGGCCTGGTGGGCGACATACTTCCACAGCCAGTTTCAACCCCATTGTACGCACCCCAATCCTCCACCCCGTGGGGTTACTAAGACACCTAGCATAGCGCACACCAAAGCTGGGTGTACCCAATGAATGTACCTCCTGCACCTCCTGCCATGCCTATCCCCGGGTCCCCATCCCATGCCGCCTTGCTGCGTGCCTTGGCCCCACACATCTTTGGGCACCAAGAGTCCACGGACTTTACGATTTTGGGTTTCAATTGGTTTGAAGTAGTGATCTAGCTCATGTTTGTAAAACATACCTCGCCACGAAAACCGCCTGCATCTGCAGAAAGTTTTGAGGTTAGGCCACTTGGCCCTTTTGCATGTGCTTTGTTTGCGTTGTCTTGAGTCGTGGTAACGTGAGCCTCCATTGACGCAGAGACGGTTGATTACCCAAGATGGTTTGGTGTTGTGCTTGCTCATGACAGTGCTTCATTATTTAAAGGCAGCATTCGGGCTGTGATCGACCGCCAATGCTTTTCCAACCCGATTTGGATTTTGCCCAATTTTGGCATGCCCAACTTTACTCTTCCAATCTAAACCACGCTCAGGTTTGCTTTGCACGAGAAGCGTGAAGATCGGTACTTGGAGTGCCTCTCCGTGCGTATTCGTGCTTATAGTCACATCCCTCTCAATAGCTGAAGCAAATTTGATCACCACTTGTCAACCCAGAGATAGATATTGGCTTTGCAGAATCAAGCACATAGCAGCCTGTACTAACTCCGTGCTTTCTACAGACTGCCAGCAGGTTGCTTTGTTGTTTCCGTCTTTTGTTTTGCGAACAAAGACAACTTGGAACGTATCCTTTCCACATTGCTTTAGCTTGGAATGATGTACCAATTCGTGTTCTTTGTTATTTTTGTTGGTGAATGACATGCGGAAAACGCTATGCCGAAGATGTGATGATACGAGCTTGTGGTGAAAATGCCTCACCACCTCGATTTGCAACGCAACATCGCATGCAAAAATTGGTACAAGGGAGGGTGCATGGCATTCACCGTGTCGATATATCACGCAAAGGTGAACCAAAGCTTTTTTTTTTTCGCTGCGATGTGTCGTTGCTCAATTGTTGCTGCTCAGTGCCTTGTCCTCGCTAGAACGAGATACCATGAATATTTTCCTACCTTAGCACCATGCATCATGCATTTGTTCACGACGTCTGTAGCAAGGGAGGTACTGGGTAGGGTGATAGTAAAATGTGGCGAGGTGGGGTCTCGGGGACAAAACAAAAAGGCAGAGACACAAGACATCATATGGTTGGTGTGTTGGGCCGCAAGTGAGGCCCACGCAAATTACTTATTGTCCAGTGTGGGTTTCTATTTTCTTGTCCACATGCCTTGCGAGTTGTAAGTACACGTTGGCCCCATGGCACCCAAAAAGCCTGGGAGTAAAGGGAAGGATGCTCGCTCCCCAAGTCCCGCGGATGGGCCTCGCGAGAATGTGAAAGCGTATTTCGACATCGCTGCGGACAAGGTCGAGCTTGGACGCATAGAGTTTGACCTCTTAATGGACACCTGCCCGAAGACTGCGGAGAATTTCAAGGTTTGTTTAGCCTTCATTTTTCCGTCTACTTGTGGCCATGATGCACCAGGCACGAAGAAAGTACCATACACCATGCGTAATTGAGGGTCGGGCTTTCGCCACATGGCGAAATTTTTTGCCCCATGCTAAATGCACCATAGACCGGCCCATCCGGCGGGTCCTGGAAGACCAGCGCACCTCCTTCTAGGGAGTGTTGTGGGTCACGATGCCGCACAAGAAGGTTCAGCAGGGCTCCACGGGAGAACGGTGCGCCCTGCGGTCCCCGGCTCCCCGGTGATCGATGTGACAATTGTTTGAACACAGCCCGGCCCACCATTTCCATATGAAGATTGAGAGGTGTTGATTGAATTAGGCATCCCATCTACCCATGCACTTGAGCAATACTTTCCAGAAGAGATGCACCCATATGTGTGGCGTTTGTGGGGCGGAGCAAAAGCCTACCAAGCAGGTGAGTGGTAGAGACGCCTATTTTGGCCATTAAAGAGAATCGATACAAACTCAATCCAGCAGAGCAGGCAAGTGAAGGCACTACTGCTGCAAAGAGGCCGCCAAAGGGTTGCCACACCAAAAATTGTCAGACAGTGCGTCTAGGACGTGTGCCAACAACCTGGCACCTTCGGTTTTCGCCTACACTCTTTTTGCACAGCTCTATCAAATCAACGGATTCATCCTGGTGTGCTCAAGTAGGTGGCTGCCCTCAAGGTGAGACTCAGAAACTTGACCCTCCCATCCGAAGCATTATTTTACTTAGTAAAGAAGTGGTATATACCTGCAGGTTACCGAGTGGACAGGACTAGGAGGGCACGCACAAAACTTTTAGATAGATAGCATTGGAAGAACGCGAGTAAGGATGAAACCAAGCGTCCGCACTATGCAACCCGTTGGACAGGTTCCGTGTTTGATTGAGGGAATACGCCTTGGCTCGCTTGCACGGCATTGTGTTGTTCCTCGTGGTCGGTGAAACCAATTCAGCCATTGTTGAGTTGCTACTTGGCCCATCCGTAGCCATCCCCAGCCGACATCGCTGCAGGTGCTGTGCACTGGTCCTCCTCCTCCGGAAAAGGGCAGCAAAGTCAAGCCTGTGATCACCAACGTGTACCGGGGATCCACCTTCCATCGCGTGACCGATTTTATGATCCAAGGTGGCGACATCAGCCCAAAACCTGACGGCAAAGGCCAGGTCCTGTCCTTGTCTGACCCATTGTATTCCCAGCCTGTGCCTCTCTTAGCCCACCGCCCAATTTCCCTGGAGATCGACTGCGCAACCTGACGCCGGCTCACCCACAACCCGACTATGCACCCACAATTATTCGCAGGAGTCCATGTATGGCCCAGCATTCGATGACGAAAATTTCATCATTCCCCACGACCAGCCCGGCATACTGTCCATGGCCAACAGCGGTCCGAACACCAATGGATCGCAGTTCATCATCACCACCACCAAGGCCCCATGGCTTGATGGTCGTCTTGTGGCCTTCGGCCGAGTCTCAAGTGGTCTGGACATTGTGATGAAGCTTCAGGAACTGCTGTTGGAAGGCGCAAATCCAGAAACGGGGAAGCCAGCGGTGCGGGCTGTGGTGACTGATTGTGGAGTATTGCCCACTGTGATGATGTGAGGCCTGGGCATGCCAGAGCATCGCATGGCTCATGTCACGGTAAGGGCATGGCTACAGATGCATGGCAGCAGAGGGAATCGTTTTCATCCTTTTGAAAGTTGTCAGAACTCAAAGCGCACATTCTATCTTTTCATTTCGTGTGTCCGGTTTCAGTTCAGTTCAATTTCCGCAGCATCCATCTTTTGCCCATCCAGTAATCCATCTTTTGCCCCTTGGGATGGCGATCCCTGTATGTGTACGTGTCGGTAACGCCAGAGAGCCGAGCTGAGTTGAGAAAGGCCGCAGCACGGGGTCTCCTAACCTATTTGTCACAGCTCCCTGGTTTTCGTGCTTGGGACATATTTTGTGGCGTGTTTTAAGCTTTCGGTGGCGTGCTGTGGGGGAAGCCTGGCGCACTGCATCGCTTAGGATTGCTGGGATGTTGGCTGCCCTGTGCTGCTGCACTTAGAAGGGGATTGGGGCGGGGGGGTTCTTTCGGGGTCCCCATTCCCACCTCCAACACTTCAACAACAAATGTGAACGGAGGTGAATAATTTCGAAGCCCTCAGCAACTCGGCACCCTCAGGTGCGCCATAGGACGTCACGTGGACGAAAGCTTCACGAGTTGAGCAGACGAGAAGTGTTGACGAATGTCACTGGTGATCCAGGAAGGGGACCGACACATGCGACAAGGACCTCAGTGGTGATGAAACGGAACGGGCCGTTGTACTGCACCGTTGCTTACTTAAGGCAGCAGAGGCTCCCTGCTTCTGGTGCATGTGCCTTCGCGCCTGGGCGGGCCTGGACAGGGCCGTTTCTGGGGGGGTTCACGCTCCCTTTTGCTGCGGTTCAGACACTGAGCATGTTCAAGGTGCAGACGTATCAACTTCATTTATGGAACGGGCGCTGACCGCAGCACTAACCTGTACTGACCAGCCATTCCGTGACCCTGACGTTCTTCCACCTCCATCTAAGCTGAGCACGGTGGTGGTGCCCAGCCTGCCAGATTCATATGACATGGCTGCGATCGAGCCGGTGACTGGCCCAGCCCTCCCAGATATGGGTGCCTGGGTCCTGGGTCCGGTAGGAAAGGGCAGAAAAATCAAGACCCGGTGCATGTTGTCGTTTAGCATGTTATGATTTATGAAAAAAAACAACACCCAATGATCCGCGAAGAACTCATCACGTGAGCAATGCTGCCCATCAATGTGTTCTGTGGCTGTACAGACGAGAACTGGCGCTGATATGCAGACAGAACCACGCCATGATCAGCAGCGCAGGCCGTATCGCACGCTGTATCCGGACGCCCGCGGCATCGCTTGATATAGCCCTTGATTGTCTCGTCATCATCGTTGTCGTGTGTGCAGTGTGCTTTTACAGTGGAGCTTTCTTGCCCTGCACTTGGCGGCCAGACACCTTGGTCATCGCCATTCAGTGACATCCCCCTGCGACTGTGCCAGCAACGCACTTCAAGTGACAACAGTGACGACCGGAGGGATTTCCCTAGCAGATCACATTCAGACGGCTTGCTTGGCATTTGATGCTCTTTTTCTGGGGAAAATGACTGCAAAAGTGGGCACGGACAAGATGTGTCTCCAACATAGCAGAATGTAGCAAAACAGATTTTTTGGTGCAGAGTTCGCAGGTTTTCAGTTGATGGTAGTACCCCGATCAAAAGTGCAGAAGAGGCAGAAGAGAACCGGAGTTGGTCGAAAGTGATGAGACAATGGCAACAATAGGAGGTGAGTCCATCAGCCTGATTTATCTGTGTTTGGGCCCATGGCATGCATCGTACATGAACACGGGAAAGGGCAAAGAAATCTGGAAAACGCCAGGGGGAAATACAGCACTATGTGAGAAAATGCAGATATGCAATCTTCACATGCTTTTTGAAATTTATTTTCAGCAGCGGTTGGCTGTGCCTTCGCCCCCTAGCTCTGTATGATTGTGACCAAGATATACTTCCAGGGTGCAGCCCTGTGCTGCTCATTGAAAAAACCACCACACTTGCCATGGGGTGTACAATGACAGTTGCCAGGGGATGCAGTGGAAAGTGCCATACCAAGCATGTGTCAGGGTGCTGAAATGCTTCACGGCTTAGTTTGCATCGTTACCCCTCACCCGCCCACAAGGGTGGATGGCAACTTGTGACAGTGATATTGAGCTGCATAAACGGAAAAAAAAAGTCGAGACGGTCTGGGTCAAGCACAAGCTCGCAGTTTAGGCACACGCTGCAAGACCGTTGCTCGGTAAGTCGAAGGTATTGAGACGTGCATATGCACCCTTTCAATATGATTCCTCACACGCGCAGGCAGTCATCAGTTTGGCGGCTTGCCACCATCTTTTGCTCAACATTGTGGGGGGGGGGGGGATAAAAAAAATCCACTCATTGACGTCGCTCATGGTTTTTGAGGGGACCTTAATGCACCTTCTCATGAAATTCTTTGGGACAGGATACGCATAGTGGTAATGGGCGAGGCTCTATTGCTGCTGGCTTTATTCCGTCTTTGCATGCATGCTGCGGCAACTAAGCGTACAGACCCAAATGCCCCCGTAGCCAGAGGGGGGCGTCAGCACCCCGAATCATACGGGCATCGCCGAAAACCGGCTGGGCGTAGTGGTACGCAAGCACTGCGGGGCGAGGGCAGACCAAAGGCCCACAAGCCCCGGAGCCGGGGGGCAGCCCACAGGCGCCAGGGCGGATGCGATCACCAGTGGGCCCCACAAAGCTACCTAGGGCCACCGCGGTGGAGATCCGGCGTCAATCAAGAACGCCAAACAACCATCCGGAGGCAACACCATCCATGCGGCAGCAGCATTCGGGAAAGCACGGGGAGCAGCGTCGAGGTCCGCTGCTGCTACTGGCGCCCCGTTGCGGACCACCACCGCCCCATGCCAGGACACGAGCACATCTACGTCGGGGTGAGCTGATAGAGGGCCAAAAGGCAGGTCAGGATGCACGAGACGCCACACGACCCCGGTTGGCGCACCCTGCTGCTGCACAGTGTCCAGCAAGAGCCACTGCGCCTCCAAGAGGTCTGCTAGAGTCCGCCAGCCCGCCGATACCGCCACAGCCAGCGCCACAAAGTCATGCCACATGTGAGTGCCCCGGCAGGGACACGTTCACGAGAGCCATGACACCAGGCTGCCAAAACACGGAGAACAGAGCACACCACCTTTTCGTACAGGTGCCCCACTCTTATCTCAAGGGGGAAGGCATGGAAGAGAAAACGGTACAGGAAGGGGGTGGAAGGTGGTGTGTGGAATCAGGTCCAAGAGACCTTGGTCCTTCAAAATAGGCCCCCTAAACAGCAGCAGGGATCCAAAGTCCTGTGGTCCCTCCTGTAGGGCCCCACCCAGGAAGCTTCAGTGGTTTTCACACTGCAATGGGTTGGCCGAAAAATTGCAACTTTTGGGCCATAATTAACCCCGGGCGGCCTTAGCCTGGCCCGAGTCATCAGTTGGTCAAAATGGTAGTACATGCAAACCCGGGGGGGGGGAGGGGCAAATAGCAACATTTAAGCCCGCGCATTGGTGTCCATGGGCCCCTTGGACTCACTTAGGCTGGCACAGAGAGGTATAGAACTCTGCCAGGTAAATGTCACTTTGACCCCCTCCAGTGGATGGATTCCAGGTTTTGCGGCTCTGTCCTGTTGCTATGCGCCGAAGCACCGAAACCGCCGGGGGGGGGGGGGGCGTGGCTTGTTTTGCCAGCTCCGTCATCCAGGGGGCTAGGGCTGTTTGGGTGGGGGGTTATATCCATACCTGTGCCCCACCCCCCCACCACCACCGTTTACTGATTCTCTCGAAATTGATGCAGGCATATAGCGCAAAGAGCAAGATACATCACAGTGGCTGAAATGCGGTTCCCCGGAAGGCGCTTGGCCAGTAACAGGCAGCACTCTCTGTCCGGCGATTGTCTCTTCGAGGGGGCAGGTGTAACAGCCTGCAGAGGGTTGTTTACGTTTCTCATTCAGGCCAGCCCTGCCCAAAGTGTGCTGTATGCATATTGCAGTCTTGTCCTGGGCGGGTTGGGATGGGTTGGCCCACTTTTGCACACACCATTTGCCTGCTTTGTATTTGCAGCCCGTCTGACTGTAACCCCTGGGTTTGGGGTATTGTCTGCCTCTGATATTCAGTTATTGCCGCATCTGTATTTTGGTGCGAACCCCGTCAACCACCGGAATCCAAGAGGCCGTGTGCGAGAAGCGACAAGGCGTACACGGTATGTGCAGCATGTATTTTCAAAGGGGGTGTGCCTGGGGCTCTCACCGTGTCCAGTAATGGGTTGTGCTTGATTCATGGCCGGATTTCGTGGTCACGCCTTGAGACACAAGTCGCCAAACCCACGACCCAGCCCAAAGGGAGCACGGGGCTCAAAAGGGACGACGGCCCGTGCAGGATGGCCGGTGTGCAGCCAAACCCTGACAAAATGGTAGACCCCTGGAGCCTCTTGAGGCACATCAGCGGAGTGCTGGCTGGCTCTGGTTTAACCCTGGACCCAACTCTGTCCCTCGGCTCCAAGTTGGAAGCAGCCAGAATAAAAGGACAGCATTGGTTTCGGCCCCTCACATTATTCTTCCAGCGAACTGCTGAACACTGCTGCAGGACACGCATGCATGGGCGTTTTTTTGACCAGGTTGCGCCCCCTCCCCACAAAGCGGAGCTTTTGCTCCACAAAAACACAGCACATGCATCGGCGCACACGTATCCATTTTTTTCAAAGCACTTTTTTGGGGAGGAGCGGTGCACACCAGGCGACGGCAACCACACAACCACGTGACAATTCGATGCACACGAAAGCAAAGATCTCTGCCCCTCAACGCCATCTTCCATGAACACCCAGCCAGCACGCTTCCCCCTGCCTGGGCACCGCCGGTAGATGGATGAAGCCCCGAGAGATCTCTATTGGGACAAGAGGTCAGGCAACAAAGTCTTTCGGAGTCAATCCGAGACCGACTTGCATGGGGTGCACCAACTGGCCACTCATGATAGTTTAAGTATGATTTCAACGCCGTTTTCTTTGATGGATGGCCGGCCCTGTTGGGGGCAAACCCCTTGACCCACATGTATTGTGCATCCGCCTGTGTGACATACTGCGTCTAACGCGGGTGCAAGGGTTCCAGCGGCCTGTGGCATGTTCCTCCTGGTTTTTGCAGTGGGTACAACTGAATTGTTGTGACGAGGGCCATGTGAGGGCCCACATCCATGGCACTCTGGACTGATCACAGTGACAAAATAGGTGCACTGTAGCTCTGGCAGGGCCATTCATTTTTGCCACCCTAATTCCAGCTTCTTGATGCTTCTTTGTCACGTACCTTGTGGGCTGAGAGAGGGCTCTCGGGTCAGCCTTTTGCTTTGGAAGTTGACCAGGAATTCCCGACCCAGCGATGGACTATGTTGCAACGTCTCACTCTACCGAGCATTGTCCCCCCATTCCCAACGGTCGTAACATGCCCAGCGAAGCGAAGCTGGGCGCCTTTCTGCTGCATTCCGCCATTTGTAGATGCAAGAAGGCAACGCTGCCAAAAGGCAAGAAGTAAGTTCGCCCAAAAGGCGCCGGTCAGTCGACCAGAACGCAGAGCCGGACAAGAACGCAGGTTTTTGCTGCTGCGATGCCCATGTGCCTGTGTGGTTTCTCTGCTTATGTGTGCCTGTGTGGAGCGTGTACGTGACCTGTGCGGCTGTGTATGTGCTCAGGCACATGATGTACACGCGCACGTGTTGTGCACGATTGTGCAGTAGCATGTCTGGGCATGTGCGCAGGTACGCGTGCAGGTTCGCGTTGTACATTTTTGTGCATGTGTGTTGTGCACACCTGTGTCAAATGCGTTGGGCATGCAACGAACCCGCACACGTACCCCCCCCCCCCTTGGTCTAAGCAACACCAGCGTCATTTGTGGCGGTGGTGTTGACACCAGGGCATTTTTCTCCGGTACATCTCCTACCTTGTCAGCGATGGGTGTCTAGAATGGAGTTTTGCTAAGAGAGGAGTTTTTGTCAAGAGAGGGGCCTACCGTTGGTGTGACTTGGTGGAGGGGGTCAGGATCCCGGAGGTGCTGGCAGCGGAGCTGGCCCCCACGTGGAGACCAGTCTATGAAGCGCGTGCAGGGGAGGTGGAGTCTTGCTACAGTGCCCCCTTGGCGCCGCCTGATGTGCAATGTCGAGGCTTGGGCTGGTGGGGCCATCAGTGGGGTACCAGGAAAATGCTGCTCTACGTGCAGCACCGTAGCTGACACCCGGCGCAGCAGCCACCTGAAGTGTGGCAGACGTTTGAAAAACTGTTGTTGCTCGAGTGGGACAAGGACTTTATTAAAGATGCCTTTGGAAAAAATTGCCTATGGGGATGAGGATGGAGGGGGTGGGGGGTAAGCTTTGCCCTTTGGACTGCAAGGTAGAGGACCATGCGATGTTTTTTGCCACTGATTTTTCAGGGCATTCGTGTCTGACACTTGTCATTGGGTGGGGGGTCGAGCTCGGGGTCCACTACGGCTGTCAGTGACACCCGGCGGCTCAGCTCGACGTCGGATGGCTCAGGATTTAGTACAGATGTCAGTCACACGTGGCAGGTGAAGTGTATCAGAGTCAGAGTCAGGGAGGGCTGGGATAATCAAGAGCGCTTTCACAGAGCCTGATGGCCTGTGTGGAACAGCCTGTACAATGCTCTGGACAATTGGTGACGGTGCCTCCAGCGCCTATCTGCGGCATTCTGTGGACAACCTGTGGCGGCCCCTCCGGCGCCATATTCATGACGGTGAAATGAGAAAGTTCCCGGAGTGATTCCGGAGGGTGATGACCATCGTTGTTCTATGGCCAAGCAACACCAGGCGTTTGTTCCGTCAATTTTCGCACCGTGGGTGTTGGCGGTGCGTTTTTCAGTTCGTCCTACTTCATGCGATGTGTGCCGTCTGATACTTTGGTTTCGAGATGCATGATGTCGATGTTTTGTGTAAAGGAAGCTGCATTGGGCATGATGGCCTTTTTGTTTTGCCCCTCAGTTGTAAGACCAGTGCACCATGTTTTGCCGCATGTACCATGCACAGTGTAACGCGTACGCAACACCCTTGTCCAAGCGGCACTAGGCATTGGTTCCGTCAATTTCTGGTCAGTTGCCGTTGCTTGGACAAAGAAGGGGGGGGTACAACACGCAGCTGCGCACTTTGAACAGCGCACGTGTTGTCCATCTCCGCACATTTGCCGCCCCGTGCACGGCTGTGTGCAGGTACGTGTTGTGTGCACATGTCCAGGTACAATTATGGCGAGGCTGCCCGCCGAAGTCCTGCAGGTGATCTCGGACTTCCTCCAGTCCCCAGCGCTGAGTCGTGTGTGCCAGCGCACTTGGAGGGTCCTTCACCGGCAGCACCTGCGGCTGAGCGACGACCGCCTGGCCGCGTTCAGGTCCAAGTTCCTGGAATACCAGTCCACCATCCGCATGCTTGACTGCGGCCCCCCACCGTCGGCATGTCGACCCCATCCGGAATACTTCGCGCTGCTGAAGGACGCCCCCTTCCTGCACACTCTGTCGTTGGAATTGGCGCAGAGCAATCTGATGGACGACGCGGCCCAGGCCCTGTCCTCTCTGAAGGACGCCCCGGTGCTTCGCATCCTGCGGCTGCGCCTGGACAACAACCAAGTGGGGGACCGTGGCGTGCAGGCGCTGGCTGCCCTGCGGGAGGCTGCCCGGCTGCACACGCTTCAGCTGAGCCTGGGCTGGAACAACGTGGGGTCCAGCGGAGTCCGCGCATTGGCCGCATTAAGACAGGCGCCGGCGCTTCGGGTTCTGGACTTGGACCTTTCGTGCAATCAATTGGACAGCAGCAGCGTCCAAGCCCTCGCGGATCTGAAGGATGCACCGCTGTTGCACACCCTCCATTTGAACCTTGCAGTTAACCAAATCGGCGAAGTGGGCCCGAAGGCTCTGGGGCGTTTGAGGGAGGCCCCGGCTTTGAGCACGCTGTCGTTGAACCTGCGCTGCAACCAGGTGCATGTGGGCCGGGCACAGGTGGTGCATGTGGTGGCGGTCGCCCTTTGATTCGTGGCATCAGGACCGAGCGGGTC
The DNA here is from genome assembly GCA_964036045.1 of Eutreptiella sp. 'Long Island Sound 2002'. Lineage (NCBI taxonomy): Eukaryota > Euglenozoa > Euglenophyceae > Eutreptiales > Eutreptiaceae > Eutreptiella > Eutreptiella sp. 'Long Island Sound 2002'. Next base: position 73,720,686 of record OZ038384.1, read on the forward strand.
CAACGGTTGACCATCCGCCAGCAACCAACAAGGGGGGGGGTGCGGAGTGTGGGCACAGGGTGCCCACTAACCCACCAGTGTCCGCTCCGCACACCCCTTGTGCCCATTACGTACACCCACAGCAGGCTGTGTTTGTTAGGAACGGTTTTCTGGGGGTTTGGGGAGGTACTGCGAGGGGGCGCCTGGTCAAATTGATTTTTCCAGGCCAAAAAGTGGTTACAGAATTTCTTTGGGGTGTGGGGACCTCAGGGCCAATCCCCCCCGTTTCTCCCATTATATTGCTACATTCTCCTTTTTGGGCCTCTCTCCTTCACAAATAGTGAATTGTTTTCTGTACCCTATACGGCATAGGCCCCCGAGAAGGTAGTGATCAAGTAGCGTTGGGTTGGTGGGCTTGCTAGCGGCGTGCAAAGCGACATGCAGTTCTTGAAAGAACTTGGGCCCCAGCTCAAAGATCTCAAGAAGGGGGAGGTGATGGTGGTTTCCCCGCCCCCCCGCCGCCCTATAAACACATGACCCACAGCCCCTGCCCATCTACACTCCGAGGGGTTGTGGGATGTGGGCAGAAGGGGGCAGGAACAGTTGGTGTGGGCACTGGCCACAAGGTGCAAGGGCTGTGGGCACAAGGGGGCCTTGGGAGTGGGCGTAGATGTGGGCTGTGTTCTTCTGTGTCGGGCTATGGGGAGTGGCACAAGGGTGTGTGGGGGGGTGAGTGTAGGGGAGTGTGGTCAGATGCTGCGCAAACAGGGTCCACAAGGATGTCCAGATGCATGGAGTCCATGTGTGTTTGGAGGCAGAGAAACTTCTAGGAACATTGGGGCATCGGAGCAAGGCCATTGCAGTTGGTGGGGCAGTCACTGTGACATTTGTGACATTTGTGCAGTAGGTGATATGACTAATGCTGATCTAGGTTGTGCTCCGCCAGCAAAGGTGGAGCCCCATGTGCTCAGGGCCGTTCTTGTGGGGTACTTCTATGGGTGTCTTTGAAGCACGGGGGGCAGCAGCCCGTTCGAAGATACACTCAACCGTGTTGGAGAATTTGGGGGTGTGGATGGGGGGGAAGTGGGTTGTCCCTTTTGAAGCCTGGAGACACAGAACGCCCCCACCCTTGCCGGCCACATTTAGTTGCCAGAAGTCATTTCTAGGCTGGGGCATGACATGACAATTGGTGCCAAACGTGTCGGAAGCAAATGTGGTAGCCGCCCCGAATGTCCACGGTGCATGCACGTCCATCACATGTTGCGAAGATGATAGAATGTGTGGGAATGCTTGCTGCGTGCCGCAGGTGCCACAGGGTAACGGTAATTAGCTTTAATGCACACTATCCAAGAAATATACACCGGAACAAAAAAAAATTCTGTTCAAGTTGATGTGTTGACACCATCGCTCTCTTCCGAGGAGAGGCTCCTTCCAATTCATCCCCAACATGGTGCTTGGGTGGGGGCACATAGCCTAGGTGGACAGTTGGGGAAACGGATGCTCTCCACGGCCCCAAATGAAGGAGTGCCCGTCGCTGTACTTGGCTTGCCATCTTGGGTGATCCTTGTTCTTCTGGCTCCGGATATGGTATAGTACCACACTTTCTTCCGGGGAAACCGCCATCGAGTAGGATCGCCTCCCCCTTCTTGAGATCTTTGAGCTGGGGCCCAAGTTCTTTCAAGAACTGCATGTCGCTTTGCACGCCGCTAGCAAGCCCACCAACCCAACGCTACTTGATCACTACCTTCTCGGGGGCCTATGCCGTATTGGGTACAGAAAACAATTCACTATTTGTGAAGGAGAGAGGCCCAAAAAGGAGAATGTAGCAATACAATGGGAGAAATGGTGGTTTATGGGGGCATACAATATGTAAAAAGTGCGTGTATGTATGCACCACTATTCTGCCTCTATTCTGGGAGAATTACCCAAACTGCGCGCCGCAGGATTCGCATTCCCTATGGTGCTTACTGCAGCATTGCATACAAGCCGACCCCAAAAGCTGTCCCTGACCCTTAGGGTGGGTCCAGATTTCGGTGGATGATTATTTGCTATGTGAAGTACAGTTCCACAAAGTTCAAGCAAAAAAAATCAACACTGACAGCTAGGGACAGGTTCCGCCAAGTAGTGGATTATGGCCTCAAAATCTGTCAAAAATTACGGACAACAATGCCATTTTTCAAGTGTTTTGGGTGCGTTGGATGTTCTTGGAACACACCACACACTATGAAACCATCATCAAAGATAACGGGACATTCTTCCATACTTTTTCGCACCATTGGGTCATTTTTGACCCCCAAACAACCTGATGGGGCCAAAACACAGGCCCCAAAGGTGCCAGTCAGGTCAAAAAATGCCGACTTTTCACCGACACATGGCTTCAAACACCATGTACTGGTTCTATCACCATCAGAGTGATGAACAATGATCAAGAGGAACATTTCAACACCCTTTGCACATCACAAACGCCCTTGAATTGCACAATGGCATTGGTCAGCAACATGTTTTCCTCATGGTAGGGTAGAGTTTGGGGGCGCACCAGAGGGTCAGAAATAGAATGGGGTCAAAAAGAATTTTTTTCAAAAAGTGGTTGGGGATCACCCAGGGTGGTACAAAGGCCAAAAGAACGCTTCAATGGGTCATCTGCATTGGGGAATGGGAAGTTGTGCGTATGCTAGGGTAGGGTTGCTGGGGGTCACGCAAGGTTAAAAAATGGTCAAAAATGATTTAATTCCAAAATTGATGGTGGTTGATAATGATCACGTCCTTCAACCATGGACACCCATTTTTGGCTGATGTGCATGTGGCAAATTTACAAAAAACCTTGAGACTGGTGCATTTTGTGACCCAAGGCGCACGCACCTCAGGTGATGCACATGCAATTGTGCAGTATGCAGTGTGTATAGTGTTACCCCCCCCCCCTTTGTCCTAGCTACGCCCTTGTCCAAGCTACAGTAGGCGTAGGGACCGTATTAATTTGGGACCTAATTTAATTTAATACCAAATGTAGTGCAGCCACATAAGACATGGGTTTGGTGACAAATTCGCCAGTTATGTAGAGTCATGGACACATTTGTTGTGAGTGTTTGCCCACTTGAGCCCACATAGCTCTGATTTTGGGGGTATTTGTGCATCATATCCCCCTTTCTTGCACCAGTAGTTGTATCCGGTAGTTGTATGTCGCGCGCAAGCTACGGCCTTGTCCAAGCTACAGTAGGCGTAGGACTTTTGCGTAGCTAGGACAAAGGGGGGGGCGGGTACACTGCGAGGCGCTTTGTGCTCTGTGCAGGATCCTTTCCCGACAAGCTTGGTGGATATTGGGCAAGGGGGATGGGGCACCAGAATTTTGGGGATACAAAGGGGTGTGCAAAGAAGACTCAAGTGGTTGGGTTGCCCAAATGCCCCCCTCTGTACACTCCCCATGCCCCTGCGCCCCAACCAGGTGCAAGACCGCGGGGTGCAGGCGCTGGCAGTATTGGCGGATGCCCCACTACTGCACACCTTGCACCTCAACCTCGAGATCAATGGCGTGGGGGACATTGGAGTGCAGGCCCTGAGCTCCATTCATCGCATCCCGGCGCTGCAGAATTTGTTCCTGAACCTGCACCTGAATCAAGTGAGCGACAGCGGGGCAGAGGCCCTGGGGATGCTGCAGCACGCGGCGCTGCTGGACACTCTGGACTTGAACCTGCATTGCAATCAAGTGGGGCCACGTGGGGCTGAGGCTTTGGCACAGCTGAGGGACGCACCAGCGCTGCGCACCCTCAAACTGAACCTCCGTGGCAACCGCCTGGGGACTGAGGGGGCGAAGGCGCTGGCGGGGCTGAAGGAGGCGTGCCTCTTGCGTGTCCTGCACCTGAACCTCCACAGCAACAAGTTTGGGGATGAGGCGGCCGAAGCACTGGCTGCGCTCGGAGGGGGGATGTCGCTGCGCAATCTCCATCTGGACCTGGGCGGCAATGCTGTGGGGGCCAGCGGGACGCGTGCGCTTGAGGCTCTGAAGCGCATCCCATCTCTGTACACCTTCGCGTTGAATGTCAACAAGCGTCCCTAGTGGGATCATAGGCAATGTAGGAATGTAGGAATGTTGAACCTCGCAGTTTGAGCATGATTCGAATTGATGCCTCGGTATATATATGGGCCTTTGACAAGGGGGGGGGGGGGGGGGGCGAAACGGCCAAATTACCGCGCGCCCGGGGTACTGGGTGGTGTCGACTGATTGATGGAAAAAAATATCATTCCGGAGGGGGGGGTTTGTTGTACCTTTTCGGATACGCCTTGGAAATGGCTTTTCATTGATGTGTGGGTATGGGGGGGGTTTGGAACAACTTTTTTGAGAAATTGTGGAAATACAAATCACCTCGAAGAGAGGTTGTTAGATTAAGCGCAGGCGCAGGCGTCGTATACCCCCCCTTTTTGGGGGTCATTCGCGTAGCATACCCCAAGGCATGATATTTGATGTCCAACCCCTTGTAAAATCATTATTTTGCCCAATAAGACAACCCCCCAATGGATTTTTTTGATTCTGAGGCCTCTATCCCCTGAAACTGGATATCACTTTTTGTGGGGTGGGGGTGGGGGTGGGGGTGGGGGTAGGGGGGGGGGTCAAAAGTTGTCAAAAGCTTGTGCTCAGAAGGGTTTGAACGAGGGTAAGATTGGGCAGAGCTGACAGGTCGGCCGGCGCCGCCAGCGGCCGGCCGACCGGGATCGGAACCGCCCCCCCCCCCCCACATCTGCGGCCGGCTGCATTACCATTTGACCGATGCTTCTTCTGGCAGTAACTGTTCTCCCCACTGCTTGAAGGCGAGTCTGCCACTGAAAAAACCCCAAACTGTGTGTTTCTGTCTGCCTGCCTGCTTGCCCGACTGACTGTCTGACTGACTGCTTGCCTGACTAACTGACTGATTGGCTGACTGTCGCACCGAGCACAGCCCACTGTAACACACAAGCCAGACCAGCTTCGGGCGATAAACGGGAAATTCTCTAACATAGTGTCTCTTTGAGCCAAACTGTTTGATTTTTGAATTTAGCACATCAAAATACACAAACGCGGCCTATTTGACTTTGGGCTAAAGTGGCGGTATGCGGGTAACGGTGTTGGGAAAGTGGCTGCCCATGCTGCCATCCTATGCTGCATATATGCAGATGTTTGGGCAAATTTCAGCCCAGAACTAACAAACCACCCCCCTGGGCCTTCCAATTGCCTCTAACACCTTCAAAAATAAATTCAGCATCCTCAAAATAGGGGGGGACAAGGGGGACCACCCACATATCGCTCAATCACCACCCAAAAATGCGAAATCCCGGGTGCGCGGTAGTTCGACCCCCCCCCCTGCCAAATGCCCATAGATACACATATATATGGCTTATACAAGCTCTGCCCCCCCCCCCCCCCCCATCAGAGCACCCCCCCCAGGAGTCCGGAGGCGGGTCCGGCGCTTTCGGCGCCCCTTCGGGGCTTCCTCGATCACTTCGCTCGCTCGGAATACGTTCCCATGTGCACGGGTAAACGCCGTTAGCATCCCGTTTTTGGGGGCGTCCCAACTATTGGCACTTTGCGTCTACAACATGCACACGGGTTCTACAATTGGCAGACCGCGTCTACTTGGGGCAGACGGTGTCTACAGACTACAGACCGTAGGTCCTGTGGTCCCCGGGTACACGGCAATTGGGTGTTGTGTGGATTGCGGAGGGTCAGAGCAGCAGGCGAACCTCCACCCCCTGTGCAGGTCTCCCCTGCCTGGCCAGACCTGATGTCGCGCATCACGGCACAAAAATGGTTCCGGTTGTTTTGGGCGGAATGGGCTTGGCTTTAGGCATGGAAAAGATTGGCTTTGAAGGCATGGAACAACTGGGTAGCCCCTGTGGTGCGCCCAAATGGTGCCGCGAAGGCCCTTGGCTGGCCCAGTGGCCCGAAGAGGGCTCCCCTTCGCCTTGTGCATCATCGATCAGGCTACGTGCCCTGTCGCAGTCAGTTCTCAGTTGTGTTGTGGGGAGTCAAGCACGCACCAGTGTCTCGACCGGTGGTCCCGCTGAAGTTTGGAAGCCACTTCTTGCAGTACGGGCTCTGGGGGACTGCAGTGCATCCGGTGTGTTGGATGCTGTGCCCAGGCTAGTGCACTGCCATGCACCCGAAATGTGGTGTCAGAGCGCGAAATGAAATGAAAGTTCTATTTGAGCTGTAATCTCTGATGAGCTCAGACCTGGACTTCTGACCCGCATCCGAGGCTCAGAGCCAGAAGCCTCAGAACCCAATGGATGCCCGGTGCATTTGGCGGCGGCATATGCACTGCCCGCCCCAGATGTCTTCGCCCCCTTCGGCAAAGCACCATCTTTGGCATCCTTTCCATGACCCCAGATAACCTGCGGCAAGGCATGGCCTGCAGGATCCAAAGCACCCGGCGCCATCAGCCATGGCAAGTCCCACACTCCTGTTGGTAAAACCTGTGGCATAAGCAAGCGCAGGTACCTTCATCGCACAGTCAAGGTCGAGGGGCAGGTGCAACTTGCTCGGGGCTGGGGCTGGGGTTAGCTTCTCCTCCCTGGCATCCGCGCGAGCAGTACCGAATAGGTGCGTGCCGTTTTCATACGAACCTGCCGCTTTGCTCTCATCCATGCACGCCCGCTTTGTTATGATGCTCTTCCATCCAAGCATGCCCCCGCCACCTGGTTCATGTGCCCACCCCTCTTTGTCCCATGAGCCCAAGGCTCTTTAGCGATGTATCAGTGGAAGACGAAATGCCAAGCGCTAACCCTCTTTTCCTGAAGTCCAGGGTGGCTAAAGAGAGGAGGGTACAGGTGTCCAGGGTATGAGCAAGGTGCATGGCAGTGCTTGCCTGTGTCATAGTGGTGCACCTTGACCTTGCACCAAGCACAGTCTCTGAACAACATGCTCTTGCAAAAGTATGGTGTGGTATGCAAGAACGCTGATGGTGTCTCAAAAAATGATTCGTGGCCCTCCTTGTCCCCCGTAAAGTGCACCCACTCACAGACACACCTCTTGCTGCTTGCAATATTGCTTACGGGGCATCGGTGCAGCTCTGGGCCAGGAAAGTCTATCAGGTTCATTCTGCATCTCCTCCTCCCTGCCCCTGTCTCCTTCCTGCTCCTGCAGCTTCCGTGAGAGATGGAATGCATCCATGCACTTCAGTGGAGCATTAAGTGCGTGCACACGCACACACACACAGTGCACACGCACACACACACACAGGGTAGAGTACTCTAGGTCAGTTCAGGACGTCGTCAGTGTCACGAGTGCCAAAGGTGCAAAAGCGGCTGTTTCACTAGTCAGACGCCATGTAGGTCAGTCCACCTCCGTGTGCCGTTGCAAGCTCTTGCAGAGCCCTTGCAGAGGGGTCGGAGCCCGTGGGCTGCAGGGTGGGTAGGGATGCAACCAGTGTACATCGTCTTGCTGTCGTGCAGAGAGGGAGGAAAGAGGCAATGGGGGCTGAAAAGAACGTTGCTGCAGTGTGAACAGAGCTGTAGATGTGGTGTGTGTTAGCGAAAGCTATGATCTTGTTCAAATAATTGGGCAGCACACACACATGCGCGCGCGCGTAGGGCACACAGGGACAAACACCACAACCTTTTGACTCGTGCCGTGGGCTGTCGCAAACGTTCTGTTGCTCGCAGTGGGTCTTGCTTTACGGTGCAACTGGGAGCTATGGTGTCGGGGGAGCGCACAGGCGCAGGAGTGTGACAAGTGGAATGGCGCCTGGAAGACACTGCCGTTTCTGCTGCTGCATCTAGTCTGCAGCAGGGGCTGCAAAAGGGGCGCCTGCTTAGCGGTGCTGCGTGACTGAAATGGATGCTTGGCACCACCATGCACTGCCAGTGCATGTCCAGTGTGTGTGTGTGTGTGTGTGGCCACTCAGTTCGAATCCGCAGTGCGCGTGCGGTGCATTCGTTTTCGACGTGTGCGGACAGCATTTTCCTTCCCATTGTGCTTTTTCTTGCCTCTCACCACCATCCCCCCCCCTCCCCCCTCTGGGTGATGAGCCCGTGTGCGTTGGCTGTGGGATAGGGTGCCAAGCCAGGGTGCGATGGCTGTTGTGATGGTGGACAGTTGCCTCACAACTCCCTCTCAAAATAGTTTTATGAAAATCAGAGGCACGGAACATTTTCCGGGGAGTGGGGCTGTGTGCTTCAGCTAGTTGTCACTTGCCCACCTTGTGTTTGCCAATTTCACAGGGAGTCTGGGTGTGAATGTGAATGTGGAAACACGAAACGAGACGACATGGTTGCATCATGGGACTGGGCACCCCATTGACCAGCGTTACGATAAGCGAAACCAGTGCCTCACTGAATTGGGCACACCGAAACGAAATGTCGGAATTGGCCCTACAGGCTTGGGCACCCTGTGGGGCACCGGGCTTTTCAGTCTGAGCGGCTGTACCGGAGAGTTCTTCTTCCTCTTCCTGTGGCCCTCCCCTGGCAGGGGGTGTGGATGGCTACAACCACCATTGGTGAGGACATAGGGTGGAGGCCTCCATTGTTGCACGGCAACCCATTAGGCCACCACGTCCCTGCCACCCTGAAAATACACCAAAACTCCAGAGATGGGCTTGTAAAAATTCAGGTGCGGTGCGCGCGGGGCATGCATTTCCCTCTAACCCCCTCCCCCTACCCTCGCCCGCGACCATCGACACAGCGCAGGGCATAGATGCGGGAGCAATTTAATCCTCTTGCTGGTCAACAAACATCAGCTCGATATTTCGCACTGCAGGAAACACATCCAATAACGTCAAAAATGCGATACTCGCAGCGTTGGTGGTTGCAAAAGCAGGGTCTTTATGGCCTCTTCAACTTGCAGACCCCGCATCTGGATGAGGGTTTTACACGACTGTTCTGGTGGTTATCAGTGTGGTAGCATGCCAATTACTTCTCGCTCACTCCATGCTTTGTAGTTACAGAGTTGTACATGGTGGGGGGTGGTGGCGTCTTGAAGGTACTGTCTCATGTGACCCAGGGGAAGCCTTAAGCGCAGTGCGCGCGCAGTGCAACTATTTGGGCGTCTGGCCGTACTAGAGACCCATACTTTGAGATACTAGGGGCCCCTAGGGGCATCATGGTGACCCCTAGCGGAGGTTTTGACTTCTGATTTTGTGCCCCTTTGTTTGGGGATCCCCGGGAATGCAGGGGTGACATAGCATTTCCGCCCTCTTTATTACACGCAATGCCGTTTGCGACTCTCTTGCCTTGATTGTGTTTATGCAGAGTGGCAAAGCGCCATTTCCACTGAGGGGGACAAGCACGCATCGGACGGCCAAATATTCCATTGGGAAGTGGAAGTATTGAAGCAAGTCCGATTGTCCGATACAAGGACGCGATTAAGGCTCGTGTGAGTACCATGTACGTAAGGGAAAGGGCATTCATGGATCAGGTTACATGCAAGTTTGCCCCAACCCAAACTCCATCGCTAAAAATGGTGCAACCCACGCCTGTTCATGGCTTTTCCAGTTGTGCATGATGTGTGTTATGTGAAAGAAAGGTAGTTTGCAACTTTCTTGAGCTGGGGCAGTTTGGGTGACCTAATTCTAAGGGCGTTTCCAAGGGGTGTGCTTGGGGGCTCTTCGGGGGGAACATAGTCTGAAAGTAACACGCAGTGCACGTGCAGTGCAAAGATTCCCCCCCAGCGTGTGTCAACAGCAGTGGGGGAGGTGGAACAGCTCGTGACAGAATTGCCTCCCATGACCTTGGCAACCATGCCCAACCATAATAGCATCATGGTACCCGGGGAACGTTCAGTGCAAATCTCCAAAGAAATATCAACAGCAGTCAAGTCACCAGATCGGGAGGGGGAGGCACTCTCTAGGTTGGCATTGGAGGACGTATGGATGCATGTGCATGGCGAACAGCGGGAGGAAGCCATCAAGGGCTGCACGTTCCCGTCACGGGAGCGTAGGATCGACACAGTTCATTTGAGCCCAGGCGTAATCCATGAGGCACACCATGTGTATTTGGTGACAACATCGGCAGACCACAAACAGGGGGGGGGGGGGGGGGATCTGCCCATAGCCCAGAGTTCCTTCGGGGGATCTGCGGAGAACGACGGCATGGGGGGTTTTCCATAACCCCCCGCTTTTTTCGTTAGCCAAAATTTTAGGCAAAAGTAAGGTGTTCATATAACCAAAACCCCCCCCTTTCTTGGGTGAAGGGTTTGCTTAGTCCACCTCACACTCCCACTCCAGTTGGAGAAAAGTTGCCCCTGGAGATGGACTTTTGCAGCCAGTGTGCCACTTTTGGACCACTTCTGATCGGGACGGTCCCTAGGGAACCAAATTTTTTTGTCTTTTTCAGGGCCGCCCTTAAGGACCACCCCTGACGGCATTTTTTAACAGACGATCCGACGCAGGCCATTCTTGTCCCCTTTGATGGAGACTCCCCGAGAAGGCAGGGGTTACGTAGCACAACCGCCCTCATGTGGGCCCCGGAGAAGGCACGGGTGAGGTAGCCAATTCTGATTTTGTCCCCTTTGATCGGGACACCTGAGAACAAAGGGGTTACGTAGAACTTCCTCCCTCTTGTGGGCCCCCAAGAAGTCAAGGGTGAGGCGGCCACTTTTGATTTTGTCTCTTTTGATGGGGAGCCCCGAGAACGCAGGGATTACGTAGCATTTTCGCCTTCACGTGGGCCCCTGAGAAGGCAGGGGTGAGGTAGCCACTTTTGATTTTGTCCCCTCTAATGGGGACCTCCAAGAACGCCGGAACACTTTCGCGCTCATGTGGGCCCCCGAGAAGGCACTTTTGATTGTATCCCCTTTGATTGTAGGGGGTGTGGGCGGTTGCAACCACCATTGCGTTGGTGAGTAGGTAGAGTGGAGGCCTCCGTTGTTGTATGCTAACGCCTTAGGCCACCGCGTCTCTACCACACCTGATATGTGAAACAACAACATCAAGTAAGCATGCAAAGATGCGTCACTTTTGAGGCAAAACACCCCCCAATTTCGTTCTGCATGCCCAAAAAATGGACAAATACACACTTCTGCACATCCAAGATAACCCCCCGCGGCGCGTGTTGGAAAATTTTCAGTTGCGCGCAAAAGGTGTAGAACCCCCCCCCCTTTTTCGAAGTGGCCAATTTTAGCCAAAACCCCATGCCTTCACATTTCGCAGAAATGCCCCCCCCCCCCCCCACCATAAAGCAGTTGTTTTGCATGTGGGGGAGGATGAGGGCTATGGCTCTACACGTTTTCGATTTGCAGTAAAAATGCCTGAGGACCTAAAGGCATTGGAGGAGTTGACACGGGGACTACAGGCATGGGGGGACAAGAGGACACAACCAAGGCCAGTGGGGTGGTTCCTGGGTTGGTTGGTTAGTTGGTATGGCCAGCCGTAGGGGCTGCCATTTGGGGTTGTTGTTCACACTCCCCCTTCTCCGTGAGAGTCGCTGCTATGAGAAACTGCACAAGTTGAACCAGAGGATATGAGCACAACAGCCGCGTATATTGCCAAAAAAAATTCGCGGTATCACCGTTTTTTCGTACCCCTCCCCCCTAGGGGGGGTTCGGCCCGAAAAAAAATATCCCACCCCTATGTGTAAAAAAGTTTCGCAACCCCAATTTTTTTCTAAAGGACACCACTAGTTGCTTTTTCATATTGTGTAAGCGTAGCCTACATGATGAAAACAAATGTGAATTTTGAATGTTCAAAAATCTTTTTTGAAGTTCAAAAAACAGAATTTGGGCAGTTCTGCCCGTTCTTGAACGTTTTGGAAAATTTGAATATGCAAATTTGAATGGCTGGATAGCGAGCTGAAATAGCTACGTGTTCGTGCAAACCATACCTGCAGGTTGTCCTTCCATATGGCACCTAGTTGAGCCATATCCTTGTCACCGCAGACCGCCATCCCGATGACCCCGTAGTACGCCGGTTGGCGGGCGCGGGTACCATGGTTGGCCAACGCAATGGCCAGGTGGCTCAAACTTCCCCCTGCGCAGGGGAACACATCGCCCCGCACAATGAACACGCGGGGGTGTGACAAGCCAATGCAATCGCGCAGAGCGTTGCGCGATTGCACATAATTGACCCAAGAAGCGATGGGCCACGAGCGGCCCGACGAAGGCGGGCTACCGGCGGTGACGGGGGGCGCCAGCTGGAGGGGGGTACAACGAGCCCGCCACTCGGCGTGGAAGGCCTCCCGGGTACAAATGGGCCGCGGAAATGGCCGCCCGGTCTTCAAGGAGTACTGTAGACCCTACTGGGTGAAGAACTCCGACAGGGCACGGAAGCTGGACTTTGGGGCCTTCAAGGCCACAACAAGTTCTACGGCGCCAAGCGGAGTGATCAGCGACGCTGCGTATTCCCGTATGGCGGCGTCCTCCGCGGCATGCACCACTTTGTGGCCACCCTCCACGGTGGCTTGCTCCCACCGTGCCTTGCAATGAGGGGAGGATACCGACCATTGGGCCAATAGGTGGCCCACTCGCGCATCCCATGGGTTGGCCGCCCCGCTCAAGCGAACCAATGTCGCCGAGAGCCCCGCAATCACATCCCGCCATGGAGCGGTGCCGTGCGCGCGCTCATACTAGTGGCCTCAAAGAAGAAACAACAAAGTGAAGGGCCATACAAACAGCGGTATGCACGGGGCACAAATACCAAAGGGTCATCAAACAAACGTCCCCCATAGCAAATGAAGCACACTAGGGTGTACCGTCGAGGGTGCACAACATGCCGTATGCTATACCATTAGCTCAGAAACAAACGTTCCAAAAAGAAAATTTTGTTTCAAAAACTGTTTGAAATTGAATGTTCGAAAATGAAAGTTTCAAAATTGAATGTTTCTTTTTTTAACGTCATTATGTTTCAGACAGGTACCCGGGGATGTTGTTTGCTGGTTCGTGCCATTGTGCTGCGAAGCATGCCATGGAGAAGGGGCCACCGACGGCTTCATGTTGCAAATGGCATGTTGGACATGGGCTAGTACCCGAAATAGCCACACAGAGGAATGCCAACGAGTAGCACAGGCATGTTATGTGGTGGGAACACCGTGATTATGTGTGGTACGTGCGACATGGGAAGAAAAAGTTTTTTCCGTAGGACCCACTTTTTTCGTAACCCCCCCCCCCTAGGGGGGGTCACCCCCGAAAAAAAATATCCCACCCGGCACCAAAAATGTTTTTCTTCCCCCCCCCCCCCCTGTATTGGTACGAGGCTTGGTCGCCCGCACCAGGCATAGGGTGTTTGCTGTTTTGCCTCAGTGTTATGCTGGACAGCCATACATGTGGCGAGGGCCACCTTGTTCCGTGCAGGATTTCATTATTTTTGCTGATGCCGCTCCTCGGCCCAACGGCGGCTTCCGTTATGGATTTTTTGTGCCTGGCAGTGGCATAAGGTGCTATAAGTGCCGTGCTTGGGTTGCCTCGCTTCAACAGGCAGACTTATTGGCTTTGGTGCAAGCATTCAAAGTAGCAGGATATCAAGGATGGCGTAGGTCGGCTGTAGGCTCAGACACTATGGTAGCAAGAAGTCAGGTGTTGGGCTTGAGGTGTGGGACGTCTTTGCCTGTCCAAAACCGTATTTTGCGCCAGCTTTTTTGGTGGAGTTGATGGTGCAGGGTGCAGATAGCTTTTTTTTTATGTCCCGTCGGATAAAAATCCGGCGGATCCGCCGAGCCGAAGGCCTCGATTCGTTGAAAGAGAGCCGTGCATGAGAGCGGCGGAGGATAGGTATGTGGTGTGGAAGGCGCCGCAGAGATGCCTGAGTGGCATTGACTGTCGTCTGGGTTACGGAGAGCGCTGGATTCTGTCGTGCATGTTTGCAGCTTGTTGGAGTTAGTGTAAAACTAAGCCACGCCATCTAGTGTAAAGTGGTAACCCTCCCCTAGGTGCAGGCAACACTGGACAGTGGGTACTCCCCCGATGCCCCCCTTTTTACGTCGGCCGACGTGGCGTATTCGCCGTCTTTTGCGGCACCGGATCCGGAACGAGGGTGTGCAGGAGGGCCTAGCGGTACACCGGAGGGGCATGCACATTGAAGCCTCGGCCGGGAAAACCGCTGTCCCCATCCCCGTACCAAGTGGTGCTGCCGGGGACTTGACACAAGCTTTTTACGGGCCTGCGGGGTGCCTTGGTGCGGGGGTCCCATTGGGAACTATGCTTCCTCCATTGGGAGGAAAAAGGGTGGGTGAAGCTGCAGCGCTCCGGCCACAAATTGCAGTGCATCCCACGGTGGGAATCCATTTTGGGGGGTTTGTGCGACCCTGGGCAGGAGGCTGCGTACGAAGGGGCCGTCGAGGGCCTCACCATCAACGGACCCATCAAGCCCCTCGGCCTCGTAGGCCCGGCCACCACCACCACCACGGCCCCTGCGGGCGCCCCCAAGCCACCCCCCCCCCCCGTGCCGTCTTTACGTGCCCGAGAGCAAGAGGTCGCAGCAGACCCGCAGAGCAAGGGTAAGAGACTAACCGGCACTGTGGGAGGGTGGTGGGTGCGAGCTGACCCAAATGTACAGATGGCCAAAGCCAAAGCACGATCAGCAGCAACCTGGAGTGGTACAGAACTGGTCTGCGCTGCAATGCAGCATGGCAAAACACTGAGCTATGTGGTGATGACCATGCGCCTGTGACACGAGGGCGTATGCGAGCCCAGCATCCGTTGCCTCACGGCCCCGTGCCGCCGCGCATTTTCGCCCCGCCTTGGGCACCATGGGCACCATTGGAACACACCCGGATTGCCACGCAGTGGCGTTCATAACTTGTTCATACTTCGCCGTTCATGATTCAACGAAGCCTCGTTGCCCATTTATGAATTGTAAACGCGTTTTATGAACGCGTTATATGAACTATAGTGTCACAGATCCTAGACCCGGGGGACGTCGTGGGGGGCTACCGGGTCCAATTTGCCAAGCACACCATCGCCCTCTCCGCCCTGTATGAGCTGCTTCTCCTCAACCCGCAGCGGGGCTGCTCGATTTTGTGCGGCTTGCGCGAGTGGGAACGGTCCAGGCAGTTCACAGACACTTGGGTGGCGAATTCGCCATGGTGGGCTAGCCTTGGTGAGTTGCAGTGGAAGGGTTGTGCTCATGTGGAGATCCGGCTGTCTAGTTGTGGGTTGATGCCCCCCAGCCCCCGCAGCCCCTCCCTAGCAAAGCCACCCCCCACCGAGAACCCCCCTCCCCTCTCAACCCACCACAAAGCACAATGTATATGCACCGAGAGTAGTACAGAGAGCATCGAACGAGTTGCACCAAGCCATGATGCTGCTTGTTGACTGTCACACGTTGGAATGTCTCAACACACTATGTTGCCCCAAAATATCATGGGCCAAGATGCCCCCAAGTCTACCAGACCGCAAAGCAGAACACAAACGGCGAATAGAAAAACATGCCACTGCACCACCCATTGATTGAGATGCGCTGCAATGTCGAAAGGCACTGCAATGCACCATGCACCACAAGCTGCACTATGCATCAAAGTATCACGTGCTAGGATGCCCCCAAGTCTACCAGACTGCGAAGCACAGCGAGAATGCCCAACAACAAATACAGAAGCAAGCTCGTTGACTCATTGACACACCAAAACGCTGGTACACATTGTAGTGCACCAAAAGTATCACGGGCCACGGTGCCTCAAAGTCTAGTAGACCGCGATGCTCGGCGTGTTCCCTTGCGGTGAGTTTCATGAACAGCCACATTATAACTTCAATCGGCAAACGGCGCATCACAGAGCCCTCTAGTATACACATGTGAACTCTGGGTCTTTGCCATGTGCCCCGCTTTGCGGGGATCCACTGTATCATATGCTGGAGACGGCCACTTTCCCAAGCACAGTCTTGAGTACACTTTGAACTTCTGGAGTGAGTCAAAAAAAAAAAACTACGATCGGCAAACGGCGTTGAAGACCATGGGCAAGGATGCCCCCGGTGACTGAGGTACTAACTGGATTGTTGACAAGGCTGATCTGGGACACCACAAGCCAAGACACCTGCGTATGAACGAGTTGCTGAACATAATTGGAGGGCTGTTGCATCAGCCAACACCTGCAGGAACACAACGACTAGTCCCCGGTTTGGCATGCGTGCATGCATTGACACAAAGAAGACGGCAGGAAACATTGCCTGGAGGCAACTTGAGGTTGTCAGTTACCTGTTCTCAGGGCAATGGAAACCGGGTCCTTGACAGTGTGTTTCCCATGGTTGTCTTGTGGGACTCGCGTCACATTCCGACTTTGCTAAGATGGCTGAGGGGGGGCGATTTCACACTTGGTCAGGCAGTGGTGTGTCTGCCTAATCTGGATCCCACCATCCCGGGAAGGGCTTCCGTTGCTAGTGTGTCCCATCAATGGAGGCCAACTAGGGCCCATCGGAGACGATGGTGGTTGCTAGGGTGGTGGGGTATTTGCAACATACGGCGTGCCAGTGGCGTCCGGCCCACCGAATGTCAAGTTTCACAGAATTGCATGTGTTGTAAGGGAGACTTCGGCGCAAGCATGGGCGCAAGAGGCTTGGGAATGCCTCGTCGAGTTGGGACATGGGCCACCCACCGTGACAGTGGGTTATTATGTGTGTCGCGGCAATGCGCGGAACCGCTTGACACATGCACCTCGCATCCAAAAAAAATACCTAGGGGATAGACCCTGCCTTCTCAGGGGCCCACATGAGGGCAGAAGTGCTACGTAACCCCTATCTTCTCAGGCATTTTTGGATTTTCACCCACTTTCACCCATTTCCGCCCCGTCACATGTCGCAAAACCCCTCCCCTTGAAATTTTTTCTTGGCTTGCCAACAGCTTAGCAATTTGTGGATTTCCCGTGGACTCTTGGATACCCCGGCCCTTAGTAGAATTCTTAGGGCCCCAGTCCAAACTCGTTGGGCAAAAAACGGTGACCCATGGTAGACCATGTTCTAGAAGTGCTCGGAAATTTTGGTGTTGTCCACGGTTGCAGAAGTGCTCGCGATGTTGCATGCAAGGTTGGACGACGCTCGGGTACCGGAGGACGCTTGGAAATTGTGCTCGGAAATTGTGTTCGGAAATCCAGAAGACGGGCTCTCTTCCTTAGGTGCCTGCGATGCATGCAAGGTTTGCCACCTCCGTCGGAAGCGGAAGGTGCTTGGAATTTGCACAGAAAAATCCGGGTGGGGGGCTGGCATGCAAGGTGTGATACCCCTGGTGGCAGCAAATGATGGTTAGAAGGCACCCACACAAATTAGGATGGGGGGCTGGCATGCAAGGTCTGATACCTGTGCTGGCAGCACATGATGGTTGGAAGGTACCCACACAAATTAGGATGGGGGGCTGCCATGCAAGGTCTGATACCTCTGCTGGCGGCACATGATGATTGGAAGGCACCCACACAAATTAGGATGGGGGGCTGGCATGCAAGGTCTGATACCTCTGCTGGCGGCACATGATGGTTGGAAGGCACCCACACAAATCAGGATGGGGTGCTGGCATGCAAGGTCTGATACCTTTGCCGGCAGCAGATGATGATTGGAAGGTACCCACAGAAATTAGGATGGGGGGCTGGCATGCAAGGTCTGATAGCCTAGCTGCGTCCTTGTCAAGCGCTTGCATGGCACGCCTAACTGCTGGAGCAAATCGCTAAAAGGCAAAGTGGTTGAGGACGACCGCGTTGTCAAAGCAGGGAGCAGCTTCTTAGGTATGTCCCTGTCATTTCACACGTATGCATTGCGTTCGTGTTGATCGTTTCGTTAAACCAAAATAGGCCACCAAGACGGGCCGCCAAAACAGGCCGCCCAACCAGGCCACCAAAAAAGGCCGCCAGGACAAGCCACCACGTAACCATTGGCGACGAGATAAGACCTGGCCAGTTTTTGCACCGTTTTTCAGCACCCGCTGGGGATGCCTTTGATACCTTAATAGAGCCGCCAAAACAGGCCACCAAAAAAAGGCCGCCAAAACAGGCCACCAAACGAGGCTGCCAAAACAGGCCGCCAAAACAGGCCACCAAAACAGGCCGCTCTCGGCCTCCCCGGGGTGCGTGAACATGCCACCCTGCCGTTCTCACTATACCATTCCCTCTCTTCACGTGTTTTTTTTTTTTGACCGGAGAGCCCCTTAAGTGCCGGCCGCGTCCGATGAAGGTGCCTATTGGTATGGCACTGGAGGGATCGGGGACCATGGAAACATATGATACTGTTGCTCACCGATGAGGTCCCGTGTCCGCCCAAGTCCAGGTTGGCTGTGATTCTAGTATGTGGTTCTTCTTGGTGGCTGCCGGTGTTGGATGTACTCCACCTTCGGCTGACTGCTTGCCATTTTTTCTGTCGTGCTTGCCTTGGTGTGTGTGTATCCAAAGTGGCCTAATCGGGAGACATCAATTTGCATGGGAATTTGCATCTGGGAAGTAATGGTTAGAGACCCATCCCCCCCACAAAAAAAGCAGAACCTCCAATTTGCATGGGAATTTGCATTTGCGAAGTAATGCGTAGAGCCCCCCCCCCTTGGGGTTCTTTGTTTGCAGCAATGTCGTCATCCGCCAGTGACACGTTCAGTCCCTGCCCCGCCAGTGGCAGTGCGAGTGGTAGTGCCAGCTCTGCATCACTCCCTGATGACTTTTTCGACATGGAGGAAATCAATGTGGACGCAGTGCCCGTGGAGGAGCGCGCCGACTACGTGTTGCGCGCGGAGCTGCAACGGGCCATCGCCCTCCCGTGCTTCACCCCCCACGCCGGCCGCTACGTGCAACCACACGTGCCACGCCTCTTTTTGGAGGCCATGATGCCTGCGCGTCTTTTCAAAAAGCTGACATCCAAGGACACGGTCGTGATGAGAGCCGTGAACACCCGGTTGGGGGTCCCGCGCCGCACTGCCGCCGAGGCAAGGGATGACACCACCCCTAGCCGTTACGTTGCCAGCTTTGGGACAGTGTACCGACAACTACAAATTTGTGCACCCACCGCGGAAGATCGCGGACATGAATCGGCATATGCAAGCACCAGAGCATGGTGGAAGGCCATTTGCCGGATGGCCTTGTTGAGGGCAAAAGCTGCCTTGACGTGCTCCGTAGCATTTCGTGGCGGGATGGGGAGCTCTTGGGGGGTATGCTGTTCGAGGAGTTTCCAGGCTTCCCACTTTTCCCTCTGCTCCTTGGGGGCCCCTTCTGGCGGTTCCACCGGAGGTCAAGCGTGCACGGAGCAAAACCGTGGTGGTCACTATGCCAGTACTTCTGTCCATGCATTCAAAAAATGAGTACTTGAGATTTATTGTGTGTGACCCGTTTGCGGATATGGTTGGTGCCTCTGTGGTCAGTACGTCGGGCGCGCAAATTGTGGGGGTTCATGCCCCCACGTTCGATGTGGGCGAGCACGTCACCATTGACGACGAAATGCGACTTGGGCAGTTTTTGCGACGTCTTAGAGCACCGGCTGGGGATGCCTTTGATACCTCAGTAGAGCCGATTGTGGAGACAGATGGGGAGCTGTACACAATTGAGTTCGCGCTTTGCCGCGCACCACCAGAGGGAGTCGTCGCGCGCAAACGGCCTGCGGAGGTTTTGGGCATCGCGCGGTTCTTTGAAAAGAGAGGTATCCCTAGGGTTAGGTATTTGTGTTGCTTTGTGGTGCCTGTGCAAACCATCCCCTGATGCTTCGCACTGGCTCACGTTTTTAACATGTCGCAATGCCTTCCCTTCCTCCCGGATGGCAGTCTGGATGGGGGCTGGCGGGACCTCCCGGAGCTGCTCGAGTTCGGCGATTTTGTTGAGCCCTACTGGGATAGCGATGCTGAGAAATATTTGAACACGTTGCGGTCGCCCCAACCCCCCATTCTCTCCCCCCCGGCCCCAGCTTCTTCACCACCGCCCCCGGTCCTGTTGTCGTCCCCAGTCCGCGGGCCACGCCTTGTGCCTGCCCAACCCCCCACACCACCACCAGTCACATTAGGAGACCCCATCACCCCCCGGACACAGTACTACCTCTCACGGCACAACCTTGCCGAATACCCGTCATGGGAGCAGCTCGTGATGTTTAATCTTAGGAGGTACTCATTTGCAGTGGAGCGCCGAGGCCCGCTGCTTCTGTGGGAACAGGGGATGCGTGTGTCTCGCTCCTCGTTTGTGACACGCAGTGAGGAACGTGCCTTGCGTCTGATGCGTAGGGAATACTACCTCCACCACCCAGCTCCTCCACCCCAGACCCCCCGGACCACAGCACACAGCATAGAACCCATAGTTAAATCCCCTAGTCAGCCATCCCTCACGCAGCTGGCCGCACACCGGAGGACATCTCTGCTGCCTCTTCGGAACGTCAACCCCCAACCCATGAATGGTAACCCCCCATTGGCGCCACCCCCCCGCGCGCGACCAAGGGCACTCCGCCCCCCCAAGGGATATCCTACCCTCATGGACATTGCTAGACGGAGAGAGGACAACCGAAATCCCGCAGAAGGCCCCCCTCGAGCAAGACGTCGCATCACGTATTTTAACGTCGGTACTCTTCTAGGGGTGTAAGCTCACTGACTTTTTGGTGAGTGCGGTGAGTTCCCATTTTGCCCGTTTTGCAGTCGGTGAGTGGTGGTGTAGTTTTTAATAACAGCGTGGGAAGGGGACTTCTCTCGCGTGTCTTGTAGTGCTTGCATGGCTAGGGTTGTATTCAGGCTCAGGCTCAGACTCTTGCAAATGCTCAACGGTGCAGTGTTCTCATGTTTTCCCCTTTTGTGTAGTGCTATGGATCCCCCAAGTTTTTGTGCACACAATGGTTCACTTTTTGTGAACAACAGTTGGGCAGTCAAGCAGGAGTGGTGGACTAGTTATGATGCCTCAAGGAAGTTGACACGATATTCACCAATGGTGGGATAGCATGAAAGACCGCCTACTCACGATGTATGCATATGCTATCCAAACCTTGTGCATTCCGCACACCTCGTGTGACGTGGAGCGCTCCTTTTCCATGTGGAAAAATGTGCACTCAGAAAAGCAATACAATATGCAACACGCGCTGCACAAAGCGTATGTCTCATTTGGATTCAACGGCGTCGTGGATGCCTCATAACAGCCGCATACTCAAAGGAAATGATGTCCATGGTGTTGCATTGTGCATGCAATCTGTCAATGTTGTCATCCACGAGAACCCCACTGTCCTACCACCATTTCCCCATCTTCGCTTTTGACCATTCAATCTTTTTGCACCCATTTTGCACCCATTTTGCACCCATTTTGCATCGTTTTGCACCGTTTTGCCCGTTTTGCCCGTGTTGCAAGGCCCCGGTGGTGAGTGGGTGAGTGTGGTGGCGGTGAGCTTACAGGCCTGCTCTTCAGGGAAGGGGAAGGCAGGGGTAGCTGTTGTGCTCTTGTTGCGTGCTTGTGTGCAGCCTTTCCCATTTTTGATGGCAAGGGCCACAGATGAGCCCAAAAAGTTTCAACGTCGAGGTTTCACAAGGACAACCCAGCGTATAAGGTATGCTATTGGGCCTGAGGCAATGTAGGGTGCAGGGTGCAGGGTCGGCACCAGTCGTGTAATGGCCTGTGCACACCATTCGCCAAAAGCACAGCATGTGTAGACCATCCGCCAAAATGTGTAAACGCCAAAAGGAAGGACCATCGGCAGACCATCCGCCGAAAAGGACAAATAAGAGACATGTGTAACAGACCATCCGCCGAAAAGGACAAATAGGAGAAATGTGTAACAGCCGGTGCAGACCATCCGCCGAAAAGGACACGTGCAGACCATCTGCCGAAAAGTGTAGACCATCCGCCGAATTGCACCATCCTCTTTTCTCTCAGCCCGCGACGAGCGTGGGGAACCCCGGGCAGCCGAAGCCCCCCGCAGCGCCGGCGCCCCACCCGCTGAAGCCGAAGCCCCCAGCAGAGCCGGCGCCCCACCTGCGAAGCCGAAGCCCCAGGCCCAGAGGCAGGCAACGCCGCCAAGTGACGACGACGACAACGCAGTGCAGCTGGTATGTGCCCAAACCGCGTGCCGCTGTTAATCCGTCGGAAAGGGGAGTACCATTGCACTCATGTGTCCTCAGGCCACCGCTGTTGCTGCCGTCATCGCCCTGGGCCATTGGCGGCACTGGGAGATCCATTTCGCCCTGCTCACGCAGAAGTGTCGCGACCGCGGGTGGGAATGTCGTGGACATCTTGGACCGGAGTCAAAAGGAGGAGTAGACCGATGGCTGTGGCGGAGCCTGCCGGCGATGGGGACAGTGCAGTGGCGCTACACAAGCCCAGTCCCCCCACCGCTCTTTGTGGACGCCATGCAAGAAGTCCTGGACACACGGGGGTGGCCGGCGCTGGCGAACTCTGAGGTGGCAAAGCGGTACCTGGACCAGTTGTGGGAGAGGAACGTTGAGGACCCGTGGGACGAGTGGGACGCGCAGTGGGAGCTGTATGACGAAGGGGCCGACGACATGATCAGCTACAGAGCAAAGCTGCAGGGGAAGCTCAGACCGAAAGAAGCCAAAGCGCAAGCAAAAAAGGAGAAGCGCCCCAAGTACGCGCAAGGCCGCCATGTCACCCCCGGTCCCCGGACGCTGACCGCTCAGCAGAAAGCCGACCTCGACAAGCAAGTCGCAAAGACACATAAGGACATGGCCAAGGCGCGGGCGCGCCTCAGCGAGCTGCGTCCCAAGGTGGGGAAGGCGAACACCATCTTCGGAGCATCAAAAAGGTGGGCACCACACGACAAAAAGACCAGAAAGATCCGAAAGCTGCCGCCGCCCCTTAAGCCACGGGAAAGAGTGAAGGCTATCACGGGTTTAACCCAGGAGGGGAACACACTGCATGCATTTACAGTGGCACTCCGTGGGGAGGTGGGGGGGACAGTTAACGACGTGCTCGTTCTGGATGTGGCTGGAAGTCCGGCCTCTTTGTCATATATTACCCTATTGCAGCAGAAGGGCATGCCCTGTAAACGTGTGACGGGGGCGCAAGCACTGGTGGCCAATTGCTTTTATGTGGCCATCCACACTGCGTTTGTTTTGTTCAGCATGGACCACCGTGTGTGGTTCGAACGCCCTCCACCCCTGCACAGTCTGACAATGACTGTACGGGACTGTGCAGACCTGTTGTAGAACATAGCCAACTGGTTCAGCACACTGCCAATCCCTCGGGGTTCAACGTGGCGAGGCAGCAGACACCTTGCAGTTTTTGGCCGCCCACAAGTCTTCTTATGTCCCTCTGACCAATGAGGTGTTCCCTGCCGTTTTGGCATATAGGCCGAGGGAGTTCGCCAGCGATCCCACGCAGGTGTGGGGACATTGGTCCAGCAAACGTTGGGGGGGTATGCCTCATGGCACCTGAACCGGCACCGCCCGCACCCTGAGGGACTACACCCTCGGTACAGGTTCTCGCCCTAGCTCGTGGATGACCTCTGGGGGCGAAATTTTTTTCTGTGTGGACCACCCACACTTGAACTTCTGCGCCCGGCAGAGCGTCCGGCCTGGGTTGACGTCAACCCGGCAATTCGACGACGCCTAAGCGGCAGCTGTTTGGAAACAACAGCAGTATTATTATTTTCATTATTATTATACTATGGAGTGTCCACCATGTGCTGGGTGGCCTGAACGACAGGTCTTTGGGCAGCAGTATAATTACTTTCATTAATGTTATACTATGGAGTGTGCACCTCAACCATGGGCTGGGCCCGATTGGACACAATGAATGATGCACACAGTGTTGTCCTGTGCTAACGATGGGTTGTGGGTGCACGACGGGTAAAAGGGGTGAAAAGAAGAACACGTAGGAGTGATCTACAGACCATCCACCGAACGGACAAGTAGGAGAGCCTGTGCAGACCATCCGCCGAAAATATGTGCAGACCCTCCGCCGCAAAGGACAAAAGGACGAGATATGTAGGTGCAGACCATGTGTCAAGCCTGTGTAGACCAGCCGCCGAGACGGAAGGACAAGTAAGAGAGCCCGGAACAAGTAGGAGATATGTATTGGAGACCTCTCACCGAAAAGGACAAGTAGGGGAGCTCTGCAGACCATCCGCCGAAAAAGACAAGTAGGTAATGGCCTGTGCAGACCATCCGCCGAAAAGGACGCCGAAGAGGACAAGTAGTAGAGCGGTGCACACCCTCCGCCGAAAAGGACAAGTAGGAGAGACAGCAAGTAGGCAGGACAGATGTGTAACTGGACAAGGATGTGTAATGGCCTATAGGAGACATGTGTGACCCCTTCGGAGAGATAGAGATGTGTCTGGAAAAACCCGTCTTCAGCGCCTTTTCATATGTGCCTTGCCCACTGGCAGATCCGCTTCCGGTACACCATCGCGCATCATCCTTGCACGCTTGCTTTGTATTCTTCGGGAATTGAACCTACGAACACGGAACACAAGCCCATGTAGCAGACCACTAGACCAAGCACGAAACGATACCACAGTAGTGCAAATGTTGTTCATGAACTGATGACATTTGAGGACAAGTGTAAACGCCTGAGCAGACCATCCGCCGAAAAAGGACAAGTAGGACAATTGTGTAACCGAAAAGGACAAGTAGGACAAATCCCTGAGCAGATGCACTTTCAATGCAGTTTGCATTCAACATGCTGTTCTGGTGCAGTGATGCTCTTTGCAAGGGAGGGGTGGTTCAGATTACGGCAACCAAACTGAGCAACGTTCGTCTGTGGATGAGTGGTTATGGGCGTAGACTCCGGCGCCGGGCTCGTTGGTTCAAACCTTGGCCTGGCCAACTCCAATAATAGCTCCAGCCCACCACCAGCCACCTCGTCGTCGAACAGCCTCCGGCACAGGGATGGTGGCTCCAACAAGACCAGCCCAGCCCACGCTGGGACAGCCACAACAGACCAGCCCTCGGTAGGCGTTATTGCTAAAAAAATGAAGGGCAGCTGGTGATCGCATTTGATTGCCTATCTTCAGCGCTTGTATTTGTTGGTTGCGCCCCATGGGGTAAGTCCTCCACGTCCGTTGTGGGCCCCTGGTCTTGCGGTTCCTTCCTACGATGCAGACACAGTGTGTATGCAAGGGTTTGAACCCGCGGTTTCGAAACGTAGGGAACATGCACATACCTCTAGACCAACCAGCTGCCATACCACATAACACGTAGGCGGTGCGTACGAACTGGCCCTCGGTAGGCTATTGCTAGGAAAATGAAGGGCCGCCGAAAAGATTGTGCAATCGCCTGAGCAGACCCTCCGCCGCAAAGGAGTCGTGTGTCAGATTGTGTGATTGTGTCAGGCCGAAAAGCAGACCATCCACCGAAAAGGACAAGTAGGAGTCATGTGTAAACGCCTGTGTAGACCATCCGCCGAAAAGGACAAGTAGGACAATTGTGTAATCGCCTGAGCAAACCATCCACCGAGGAGTCATGTGTAACGCCTGTGCAGACCATCCGCTATACAATGCCTGGGAAAGAAAGAAAAAGAAAGGAAGAGCATAAGAAGGAAGAGAAGAGGGAGAAGAAGGTGCAGAAGATTATCCCCTTCGAGGGGAAGGCGAAGAAGAGAGAGGAGAGGGAGGAAAAGCAGGAGAAGAAGGTGCAGAGGACCATCCCCTTCGAAGGGAAGGCAAAGAAGGAAGAGGGGAAGGAAGAAAAGCAGGGCAAGAGGGTGCAGAGGATCATCCCCTTTAAGGAAGAGAAGAAGGAGACCCTCGCCACCTTGTCTGGCGAGCGGATGTTGGGCAGCATGCCCAGCGACGAGGTGGGGGTCGCCCCGGCAGCCCCAGCCCTGCCCCGCCTGTCGGCCTACTGACGGGCCGACCGGGGGGTCATTCGCCCCTTCTTGGGGTGAGTGAGCCCCAAGGGCCACGGTGCCACAACGGTGTTTTTCAACACCACCATCCCTCGATGAAAAGGACAAGAGAGATGTGTTCAGCCTGAAAGCATGAAAAGGACAAGTTAGAGAGAAGCGTAATGGCCTGTGTAGACCATCCGCCGAAAAGGACAAGTAGGAAAATTGTGTAAACGCCCGAGCAGACCATCCGCCAAAAAGGACAAGTAGGAGAGATGTGTGTAAACGCCTCTGCAGACCATCCGCCGAAAAGGACAAGTAGGAGACATGTGTAAGCGCCTGTGCAGACCATCCGCCGAAAATTCCCTCCTGCAGATGCAATGCATGAGTGCCATGAATTTGTTGTGAACCACATCGTGTGGTACGTTAGCGGCAGCTGCACTTGGGAAGAAGCACTCCGGCATTTGTGGGGTCAAGGGCATGTGCATCGTGATGACGTGCGCCGTCTCTTGGAGCTGCCGAATGCAGATGCCGTTCAGCAGTGGCAAATCGAAGACGTCCTGCGTGCGACGCAAGGCGGCCCAAGTGGCCTTATTGTACGCCACCGGATCTTGCGGCACGTGCCCAATGTAGCACCCCCCCCCCCCCCCCAAGTGCCCCCCCGCGTAGCAGTGTGGTGGAAGCACGGCATGAGTTGCGGTTGTCAAGTCGCCTGATGCAACGGTTGCGTGCCTTAGTCCCAGACCTCCCTTGGACTACGGGTAACCTGCACATGGAGGAGGCAATCAAGATTCCTAGTGTAGACCGCCGGTTAAACAACGAGTCCCTGCTCCTACAAGTCTGCGGCCTTCTACTCAAACACCAAGGCCCAAGGCTTGTCCGCAACACCCCCCTGTAGAAGCTACCCTGCAGGTTGTATTTTTTTCTGATGGCTATGACCCCCGCGGCAGAAGCAACTACAATGTTAAGGTTGCCATCCTGGATCCCGTGCTGACTGGGCGGCCTGGGCCGTGAATGGGCGCGTCCAGGAGATAAAAAAATTGCAGGCCACAACGTTCAGGCTTCCCGTTCTTGTCACCGGCACGCGCCACGTTGTTTAGCTCAGGCTACAGTTGCGCTTCCTCATGGCCGACCATCACCAGATGTGGTCTGAGCTGCAGAATGGACAGGGTTGTTGCTCATGCCAATGGGATAGAAAGAACCATCTTGCCAACTTTTTCAGTACGGCGCCACTTCATTTAGACAGCTACTCTGTTCGTCTGGTTGGGTTGTCGAACTTAGCCCAGGTACAGGCAGTGCAGCCTGTACTACATAGCATTAAAGGCTTTGGCAGCCGAATAGTAGGGGTTGTGGGACGCACACTGCCCACTATCGAGTCGTGCACGTTTCTCGTGCTTGTGGTAGCCGTTGCTTGCCGCTATGAGCTAAAAATGGATCCACACACAAAACAGTGCCAATCCAAGACGCGCAGCCGCTTCCGTTCAGGGTTGTCACTCACGGGGCGAGAGGTGCGCACATCGTTCCCAATGGTTGTGCAAACAGGCAAATTGCCCTCCCCCCTCCATCAGTTGTTTCTGAGCTTCTGTCATATCGTATCCCTGTTGTATGGGACCAAGCACATGCCACCATGTGTATGGTCCACACGGGGTAAAGTGCATGTGTATTTAACCCTCCTCATCACTGAGATGTGTGAGGGGGTTAGCACATGCACATTGTACGCACATGGGATGACGCACTTTTTTGATTACCCACGTCTTCCTGTGCACGTTCAAGACGAGGGGGGGGAAGCATGGCTCCCAGTGGCCAAGCGCTTTGCCGGGGTCACCAGCACGGAGAATTCCGAAAGTATCCGGGAGACCCTGCGGCATGAACATTACGTGCATTTCCTGAAAAGGGTAAAAAAAAGAAATCGTGTGGAGCACTGGCACCCCGAGGTGCGGGCGATTCTGCTGCAGCCTTGTACTGTTCTGGCCACTGAGTGTTGGCGTGACATGCTAGTGCGCATTGTCCAATGTGGTGTTGCAACTGGTGGCTGTTTCTGCGCAATGGACGTGGCCACAAAATCTGTCAAACTAGGGTTCCCTGGCTCAACGCAGCCAAGTGTTGATGTCTATTGCATCTGCGGCCTGTGCAGCACCCAGTTGCCTCGGGTGCGCCACTGGATCCCTATTAACTGGGATGTGGTTGTTTCCTGGCCGGTTCTGGGTTTAGGCAGTCTTCGCACCTTCAGCTCCCGTAAAGACCGACGACACAAGAAAAAGCAGCCGCGCCCTGCCGTGGTCGAGGCTGCGGGTAGCGATTTTGCCCCTCCTGATACGTGCGAGGGCCTGCCAGCCCGACGAGTGATGCCAGTCCGCCAATGTCGGTTGGCCCAGCCAGTTGTGTTGGACCCTAGCGCTTCGGAGTTGGATGCACAGAGCTCCTCATCCGATAGTAGTGACAGCCAGAGTGAAAGTAGTGGCAGTAGTGGCATTGAGAGTTCACAAAGCAGTTGTAGCAGCAGCAGCGACAGCGACACCCAAAAAGCGGAGCCACAGTCACCACCTGTGCCCAAGCCCAGCCAAGCACGCTCCCCTTCCCAGGGCTCCCCGAGACGTTGGTAGCAATATCGCAGGCACCCCGTGGCACCAACTCCCCCGTCCTTGTTTCCAAGCAAATGTTCCAAGCACGCCGTGGTGCCCCCTCCCTCGACCTTTTTTCGAAGCGCACATGCAATCGTCCCCCTGCCAGCAAACTGTGTACCAATAGCACAAGCCCCCCGCGGCCGGAAAACCCTGCTGTATTTTTCCAAGCGGTTGTTCAACCCGCAGCGCGTTGGTGAAGAACGCCATCTATGTACATGGCTCCGCCACTCCT
The DNA here is from genome assembly GCA_964036045.1 of Eutreptiella sp. 'Long Island Sound 2002'. NCBI lineage: Eukaryota > Euglenozoa > Euglenophyceae > Eutreptiales > Eutreptiaceae > Eutreptiella > Eutreptiella sp. 'Long Island Sound 2002'. Next base: position 73,749,105 of record OZ038384.1, read on the forward strand.
CAAAGAGAAGCTGCCCCGGCTACCAAGGCCACGCATGGCCAATCACAAGTCTCCGATCGCGGGACTGACTCACGGAGCGCCGGGTCCCCCCCCCCCCTCCCCCCATACAATGGACAGTGCCCCCCCCCCCCCCCCATAAAATGGACAGTGGTGCAGCAGAACAGTGGTTGGGCAGGATAGTAGTTAATCTAAATAGATATATTCTGGTGATGGCTTTGGCTTCGGCTTGGGCTTCGGCTTGGATGCATCAGCACTGCGCCGAAATTTTTTGGGTGGTTCAATTGGTGCAGCAGAGCTGCTTTTGCCAGTCGATTGCAGCAGTACATCCACCATTCGGTGGCAACTAATGGCAGGGGGGTCACCAGAAATGGGGCCAGGCATTGAGGCAGGCTTGGGACAGGGTGGTGCCTGCGGCCCACGTGTGGCACCCAGTGTGCCAGACGTTGGGTTAGGTTTGGGATAGGGTGGTGGACGTGGGGCACCCAGTGTGCCAGGAACAGCGCTTGCAAAAAGGGACGGGGGAGTTGGTGCCACGGGGTGCCTGCGATATTGCTACCAACTTTTCGGGGAGCCCTGGGAAGGGGAGCGTGCTTGGAATATTTGCTTGGAAAAAGGGACGGGGGAGTTGGTGCCACGGGGTGCCTGCGATATTGCTACCAACTTTTCGGGGAGCCCTGGGAAGGGGAACGTGCTTGGAATATTTGCTTGGAAATAGGGAAGGGGGAGTTGGTGCCTCGTGGTGCCTGCGATATTGCTACCAACATTTCAAGAAGCTTTGGGAAGGGGAGGATGCTAGGAGCGCTTTCAAGGAGGTCACCGTTGCTGCACATGTTGTGCGAGCGATGGCAAAAAGCTAAGAATGCAGTGGAAAACCCCCTGCAAAATACAACCAGTGAAATGGAGCATTTTGGTCAGCAAAAGAACATTCCAAGGTAAGGGATTTTGCGACATGTGTTTCACACTTTTTTGCTCATCCCCACCATGGACTCCCACACTTTGGTGTGGGCCCTTGAGTTGGGGTGACGGACTCCCCGGTTTTTGCCTAACCACAGTCCAATGCCCTATGCGAGGCCGCATCACTGTTGATAAGGATGCGTGGTTGTACCACAAGTGGAAACCGGGGTTTGACGTGGATTCCCTCCCACAAGCCACTTTGCCCCACGGTCCAGTGGAGGATGAGGTGGACACATATGAGGCCTTGGCACTAGCTGGTAGGGTGAGTGAGCTTTCAAATGCCGCCACTCCGAAGCATTCTGATTTTGTATTTAGTTGACAATTGAACAAAAAAGAGGATATGTGTGTGTCTTTCCGCATTTTGCATGATGTCTTATGTGAGGGGAAGGTAGCTTGCATTTGTCTTTAGCTAGGGCAGTTTGGGTGACCTAAATTTGGGGGCATTTGGAAGGGGTGTGCCTTGGGGTTCTTTAGGGAGGACCTACTCTAAAAGTAGCGCGCAGTGCGCGCGACGTGCAAGGATTCCCCCCAACAAGAGGGTGGAAGAGCTACGTAACCCCTGCGATTTCAGGCGTCCCCATCAAAGGGGACAAAATGAAAAGTGGCTGCCTCTCTTGCCTTCTTGGGGGCCCACATGAGGGCGGTTGTGCTACGTAACCCATGCCTTCTCGGGGGGTCCCCATCAAAGGGGACAAGAATGGCCTGCGTCGGGTCGTCAGTTGTAAAATGCCCGAAGGGGTGGTCCTGAAGGGCAGCCCTGAAAAAGACAAAAAACTTTTGGTTCCTTAGGGACTGCCCTGATCAGAAGTGGCCCAAAAGTGGCACATTGGCTGCAAAAGTCCATCCTCTCAACAGAAGGGGCAACTTTTCTTCAATTGGAGTGGTGGTGTGAGGTGGACTAAGCAAACCTTTCACCCCCAAAAAGGGGGGGGGGTTTCGGTTATATGAAAACCTTACTTTTGCCTGAAATTTTGGCCGACGAAAAAAATGGTGGTTATGTAAAACCCCCCATGCCGTCATTCTCCACAGATGTGCCCCCCCCCCCCCCCCACCTGTGCCATACTAGCAGGTTTCGTAGATTTTGCATAGGGGGGGGTTCACCCCCCCCCCCCCTTTGTACCACCGTTGTAGTATGCTAACCTCTTAGGCCACCGCGTCCCTGCCACACTTGATATGTGAAATCAAAGCATCGACTAAGCGTGCAAAGATCGTCATCTTGGAAGCAAAACACGCCCAAGTTTCCTTCTGCATGCCTCAAAATGGACAAATACACACTTGTGCACATCCGAGGTAACCCCCCGCCACGCGTTTTGGAAAATTTGAGTTGCGCGCAAAAGGAGTACCCCCCCCCCCCTTTTGCGATGTGGCTAATTTTAGGCAAAGCCCCAGGCCTTCACATTTCACAGAACCCCCCACCGCCCGAATATGGCACTAAATGTTCTTCAGAAATAATTTGTGGCTCACGTATTGCTCTCCAGTTCCGTGTAACTGGGGAGTCTTTGGCCAGGTGGACTCGGTGCAAGGGCGCACAATTCCACAGCCATTGGAACGCAAGATCGTGCTGTCTCCGGGGATATGGCCCAGTAGACCCCTACAGACTCGGGGTCCAATTGCTGCCGGACGCGGATTGACGGTTCATCGCACAAGTGCCCGGAGGCATCAAGGCCTACCGGTTGCGGCATGTCATGACGAACATAATGTTGAACCACCACAACTGGACTTGGTAAGCAAGTCGGTCCATTGGTGTAAAGTGTACCATGTTCCCTTGCACACTTTGTCGAGGGTGCCAGTGTACACCCCGCACCTGGTAGCCAAGGGAATATAGATGCACCGCTCCGATTGCTTTAAATGCAACCCCTTGTTTGTGCTCAAACAATTGTTTGCCTTTTCACTTTCAGGCAGTTTTCTGTCCAGCCTCAGTTACATGATTTGTCCTGATTTGGTGCAGTGAGTCTCCTCCCCCCTTGGCAAACATGGTGCGGTGTTAACACCATCAAAGCTATTATCGGTGCCATGCACACCAGGGATAACATGCGCGCAGTTTTTGCCTACCCATCAAACCACACAGCCATTACATACCTTGACAGCCACTTACCTGCAGATTTGTGGGAGCCAATCATAGGGGAGTTGAGAGCGTTTGTGCCACATGCCTCAACGGGCTCTGCCGTTTGATCCCACAAAAGCCAACGAAGAGCCAACTTGATGGGGTGTTGTGCATGGTGCTTAGGTGCATCATGGCAACAACAAAAAGCTAGCCGCACCTTCCAGTTTTGCCAAACTATGTGGCTAGACCACGTGGCTGCAACAAAATTGAACTAGTGCGATTGCTGATGGCAAAAATTTAACGGCATTGTGTGGTGGTCATGTTGGCCAGGGGGAGTGTTCGCGCGCCAAGCATGCGCCAAGCATCTTTTTGGGCCCATTCCCCACCCATGACCATTTTTGACCATGACCCTTTTGACTGCTTCCCTGCTTTGCCTCACTCCATATCCACACCAAACAATCCACAAATTGAGTGGCCCCTTGAGTTGGGGATGTCCAGAGGTTTCACGGCTGCGTGCTCAGAAACAAGGGGAGCTCCACAAACAAGCTCAGAAGTGGACTTCATCTGCACCACTGCCGGCAGCCAAAGGGCAACGTAGCCTTGTTGGATTGTTTGACCCAAGTGCCAGTTCAGGTTCTAGTTCTAGTTCTAGTTTTAGTTTTCGTCCTAGTTCAAGTTCTACTTCCGAACCACAGCCCAAACCCCAACCCCAACCTACATCTGCGAAACCCAAGCCCAAACCCAAGCCCAAGCCTTGGGTTAAAGTCGGGATAGTTAATACAAAAGTAGCGTGCCGGGTGCCAGCTGGGCAAACACTCCCCCATGGATAAGTGTTTGCGTTGAAGGAAGAAGAATATGAAGGACATCGAAGGTTACGAAAAAGGCAACCAGTGTTGTTGTTCATCTTCTACGTTTTGATGGACGCGCGATAAGCATAACAGATGGCTCACAACTTCGTAGGAAGGGCATGGTGGTGGGCGACAGTTGTAAGGGAGACTTGTGACGTCACTTTGGGCTGTTTTTGATGGACATCAAGAGCCAGGCCGCTCCTAAACCGGAATGCGTGCACTCCGCAGTGAGTGAGCATGTGACTGCAATTTGCCACTGTGGCCCGAAAGAACGCATGGCATGAATGCCATCATGGAACGGTGTAGTGTGTGAAATGCACTCTTTGGGACCATGGGGTGGCACTGCCTACCCTGTCTTTGGGGAGCAGCATTGTTGAACCCTGTGCAAACACTGAGCTCCGTCGCTGCGGACGGAACACCCGATGCTTCTGTTTCATTCCAGTTTTCAATTGCTCTCTCTCTCTCTCTCTCTCTCTCTCTCTCTCTCTCTCTCTCTCTCTCTCTCTCATTAGGTACCATGGGACCATGCGCAACAAAACCGTCTGGAATGTCCAAGAACATTCACTCGGTCACCTTGGATGGCCACAAGGAGTCGCTGCGTTGCATTTGCCCCTTGCCGAAGGAACAGTTTGCCACAGGAAGCATCGACAAGACCATTAAAATCTGGGATAGTGGTGACTCAACATTGGTGAACACGATCCACATGACGCAACACGCTTGGTGCCTATTGTGGCACCCTGCTGGTCCTCTTTGCCTTCTACTTTACCGCTACCTCATTCAGTTGCTCCCCCTCCTTGTTGGCGACCCCAATGCCTCTACATGGTAAAGAAGCAAATTTTATTGATCATGATATCCAATGTTGTAGGTTATGTAGGTTATGGTGTGAGTATGAGTTCATAGTACCGCTTCAATGCTGTGCCAAAGACGTGCTTCTTTGTCGAGTGCATTGCAGTTGGGCATGCAGCTGTGCATGTTGGCAATTTGGCTCCCATAGGCCCCGTGTGCACAGAATGGATTTCTTGATGAAAGGTCGGTACAATGTCAGCAGTCAGAAGCCAGGACAGAGCGTTAAGTGTACTGCCTCTGGTCTTTGAACAACAATTCCATTCGGCAGCGATCTTTTTTTTTCTTGGCGTTGTGATGGCCATGACCCTGCCTCTACTTTAAGCGCTGTGTGAAACTCCCTGATGCCCCCACAAGCGCCCAGCAATTTGTGAGTGACTGCCTTTTGCCATCGGGTTTTAGGGAGGTTTGACGGCAGTGACCGAAACCAGAAAGTAACGCCTGAAATTGGTGGCTTTTTGCACAAAGCATCGTCCCTGATTTCAGCATACGAGAGCGGAAAAGAGGCTTGGTGTGAAAAGAAGGTAGGAGTTGCATTTTGAATGCGAAACCTGTTACTACACCTGCCGCAGGTGTCGCATTTTGAGCGCGACACCTGCGGCACCTGTTGCACGCTGCGTTCTGCAGACTTTGTGAATGTGCTAGGACTGGTACCAGCTTTGAAAACTCTCCTGCTTCATGCCGCTGATCTGCACGACCGCATTCCCTTCAATGCACAGGCATGTTGGTATCTGGGTCCACCAACGGCGCTGTTGAGTGTTGGGACACAGCTAATGGCAAGAAAATCCGAGAAGTTGTGGCTCATGATGACTGTGTCACATCGATGGTGAACTTGAGCAACACAAACTTCTGCACCAGCGGAGATGACAACCTGTGCAAGGTTTGGGACGAGAATGGGGTCCTTCTTCAAACCCTTACGGGGCACACTTCACGCGTGACCTGCCTTGTGTTTCTAGAGGTTTGCTCTGTGCTGCTTGCCAGGACCCTCTGTTGTACTTGCCAGTGCATTTCCAACGCGCGCCAAGGCCGCACATGCATACAATTGGTTACCCGGCTACACACCACAAGAGTTTCGTGGAAGGGTAAGCCCAACAGTTGAGAACTGTTTTACCATGCAGCTGGGGGACAGCCAAGCAACTATCTGGTCGAGCTATTCATGAATTGCATCATGGCCCTCTTGTCCTCCCCCCTTGTTCTGCCCGGCAGCCGCTTAAGCACTGACCCACTCCCTTTGCCCCAAGGATCTCAATGACTCCCCTTCCTTCTCAGAACCTCAACCAGCTGGCCTCGGGCGGCCGCGATGCGGCCATTAAGATTTGGAACCTGGACGATGGCAACTGCATCCACACTCTTACGGATCACGGCGCAAGTATCTGGTTTCTCACGACGCACCCTTACGGCGGCGTGTTGAGCGGCTGTGATGATACTACAATCAAGCTCTGGGACCCCAAGGTGCGTGTATCTTCTGCGTCCATCCTGTGCACACGCGTACAGGACGTCCGCCATGTATATGGAATCAATCATGCGATGGACGTAAAGCATTTGTAGAGGGTCCACGTGTGTGTGTGTGTGAGTGTGTGTGTGTGTGTGTGTGTCAGTTGCCCATTGCCCCGCTGCGGGGTGGTTTGTCCTTGTTCTGGCCCGTGGCATTGTGTCTGTGTACGACCAAGGCCGCAGATGTATCATCGTCAGACGGTATTCCGGAAAGAGGACAGGGATGTATGCATGGAACGTGAGTAGTTCAGGGCAGCCGGACAGTACATGGTAATTGACCTCATCCTGTCCATTGCCTAGACGAGTGACCATACCCGGGAGGGGAAAATTTCGCAGGTGCGAAATTCGGAACGGCAAAATGTGGCACAGCAAAATTACACCACATTTTGCCGTGGTATTTAAGGACTGAAGCCACGTTCTTGCCTTTACCAATCTATGCACATTTTCTCTCCATTACAAGGTTCCAAGGATCTGAATTGTCCAACTTCATTGGAACATCCATTAGAATGTGGAAAAAATTTTTGGGGACATCATGTTTTCACTTTGGAAAAAAAATGAACCCTGTTTCACAGGTGAGTTGCAGGGAATGCAGATAGCGGAGTTGTAGAAGTACTACACTTCCACACTGGAAATCCCTGGTTCACTTCCCAGTTTGCCCATGATTTGGAAAATTTGTACCACATTTTTCCATGGTATGCAAGATTTTGTACCAATTTTTCCCCTCACCGAATTTTGCCTTACCAAAATATGCCCACACCAATTTCCCCCCTCCCGGGTATCCTTGACGACTTGAGCTTCTGAGAGAGGGGTGGGGGCTTGTCTGCTCAAATCTCCTCCCACAAACTGCCACGCATTATGCCCATGCCAACCTTGGCCCTCATTCGTCATGCGTATTGTGCCCGTCCAAGCACATCACATTGCAGCATACAGTTTGAAACTGCTGCCTACGCATCAGACACCTCCACATCCTGTACAGCATCTTGCACACATAGGCCGGCGTATGCACTAAGACGTTCAGCGGGCATGAGCGTTGCGTATGGACTGTCCTGGTGCTGGCCGAAGGCAAGAAGCTCGCCTCGGGCAGCAGCGACGCAACCGTCCGTATCTGGGATGTGGAAACCGCCGCCACCCTGCAAGTTCTTGCGCAGCACACCGGGTGGGTCCTGTTTCTGCGGGAGCGTGGACAGCACATCATATCAGGCTCCCGAGACAACACCATTCGCGTGTGGGACTACGAAGAAGGAAAATGTTTGGAGGCGCTTGAGGGGCACATGGGGGCCGTGCGTGTCATGGACTGGGTGGGCGAGGGAAAGTTGGCGTCTGGAAGCTCGGACGGCATGGTCAAGGTCTGGGCTTTCGACCAGAATGGGACTGCGAAGTAATTGGTGGAAGTTGGGACGAATTTTGCTTTCCTGCTCCGCTTTTTTAAACTATAAGAATGCAATCTCCGCAGGTCGCCTGTGACAGGGGCTTTGATGCCCTCACCCATGGAGGAGCCTTTTGTCCATGATGTTTTTGCGCCAGTCGTCAACGTTTCAATTGCACCATTTTGACCAGATTGTTGCAGTTTACAGGCGTCAGGTAAGCACTGAGGGCATTTTCCTCTGGGGTGGGGTGGTTGCCCTTCGGGCCTGAAGGGGACAATCTACGTTTGGGGTCCATCGCTGCTCGCAGATCCCTGAATGTGGCTCCATGGGTACGATACAAACATCTGCTTGCCCTGCCTGCTGAGCAGTGATGGCGCAGTCTCAAGCAATCGTTAGTATGCGAGGTTGGGTGGTGGGCACATTGGCATGCATTGTCATGCATTCGAAATGTTCTCCACTGTTTCGAGTACAGAGGGGGAAGGGGATTCAAGGGCCAGGCGCACAGCCCACATCATAGCTGCTTTGATTGAATACCCTAGGATCGCTGATGAAACTGTATCTATATGGCACAGAGAGCGCAGTGGGCCAAGTGAATGCTCAGCGCAATTTTTTGCCCTGTGATGGGGATGAGCGATTTTGGTCCCTGCCTGCTGGTGGGCAACAAGACAACCTCAGCAAAGCAGGTAGACCCCCAAGTGTGCCAGCACATACCATCTCTATTACTCCTGCAGCCCCAATGGTGCGTCTGGGCTGTGACGTGCACCTTCATGACTCCTACAGCCTGATGGTTGATCCCCCATCCCCAACACGCACCTCCCAGAGGGCAATACTTCCCTCAAATCAACAGCTCCCTTTGTTATCCACTGAGTTGCACCAATGGTATCCACCTTCTTCATCATGAGACATGCCCAAACACAGCCCACTCCCTATCGCAATACCAATGCCACCATTGCAGCCCCCCCACCCCTTTTGATTCCCTGTCTCCTCAACGCTATGCTACAAGGCAGGCTTTCTTTTTCCTTCCTTTGGGCAGCATTGCAGTCAGAGCGCGTGCACACAGGAATCGCTGTGTCTGCCGGGGGAACAGCTTGCAGGCCCTCCAAGAACGGCCCATTGCCCCGTCTTCCCACTCCCGCAAGTCAGGTGTATCCTCTCCCCGCATTCCTCTCCTCTGGAAGGGGCAGCAGGAGAGGAAGCTCGCAACAGGCTGGCTGCCGTCTCATGCGGCCGGATTCCAGCCAGCAAGAGGGTCAAACCGCCCTCTCCCAGGGTCCAAACACCACCCCACCTCCAAACCTTACTGGGGAAGTGAGTCAAGCCTGGGACCTCCCTTGGCTCTCTTGGCTCTTGGACACCGCAAACGGGTATGAAACAAGTAGCCCGGTTGTGGCCCCACACACGCAACAGAGGTGAGGAGTAGGCAGCCTGTGTGGGTCTGTGTGCAAGTCAACTTGTGGTGACGTTTCCTGTAAGTCACCAGCCAAGCATGAATCTGGGGCAATGCAGCTTTGAGAGCAATCCAGTGGTCACCGCTGCAGCAGCTCACTCCTGGGGCGGGCGAAGCCCTCCAGCACAATCGCCCTCAGGTACAGCGAGCAAAGGACACACAGGCGTCGGTGATGGAATCGTATTCATGAGCCACCTGGGGTTGACTGGAAGGGCATTGTTTGAACAAGAAAAGGGAGACTGTTCCCTGAAAGGCCAGTCAGTCTGCCCAAGTGTGTGTTGTTTGTCTAATGTGTTCTCATGCGGTATCCCTGAAACAGATCCTTAAATTGATGCACCCCTGGGGGACATCTTAACCCCTCCCCCCCCTATCACTTGTCCCCGTTGGGCGAAAACAGCCAAAATTATTGAGTTTCTTTCCAGAGTGCCTGGTTATGTGTACCACCAGGTTTACTGTGAATGTCGTCTCTGCAAAAGGGTGATAAAGGCAATTGGGGAGCTTTAGACCCGCGGCGATTTGTGGTGCGCCAATGTTAGTGTGGTGCTGATGCACCAGTCACTGCGAGTAGGTATTACACATTCTGCCCTGATGACCGCGCAATCCCAAGGCGTACTCAGCCTCATTACCATGCAGCAGACTGAGCTGATCCAAAGCATTGTTAAACATTCGGATGTGCAATCAAAGCAAATATGCAATTGTTTCTTTTTCTCTGTCTCAACGCTTGTCTGTTTGTGTGTTGCTGCTTCAGTGACCGCATTGCACAGGCCTCATTTGTGCACGCAGATCTTACGATTGGCCGGGCAGTAGATTGGATTTGTGTTGTCTTGTTGAAGTGGGGGGGGGGGGGGGGGGCAGGATCTTGGCCCTGTCTTACCAGGGCAGCAGTGCCAGTTGGCAATGCCCGCATGCCTAGTCCAACCCTGCCCCTTCCTCCTCCCATTTTCGGTTCTTGCCAATTCATCCGCGCTGTATTTGTCACCTGCAAATAAGTCTGCGTGTCTGTCTGTCCTTGGGTCATGGACGCCCAACAAAGATTTGCGGTATCATGTGAAAAACTTCGAGAGCCCGGCAAGTCATTTAAGTGCTACAGGAGCTGCCCCACATCCCCATATTCGAAGCATTAGGATTAATAACAGCAACAAGCAACAGTGCTCTCTTGAATGCCAAGGAATCCCCACAGAGGCCATTTGTTGGAGAGCTACACGATGGGAAAAGGTCTCTTCATCACTTGTACAAGATTGTGCGTGTGGTGCCTCCCCCAACGCTCCTTTCTGGCCTCCTCTTGCCTGAGGGCGATTGGAGTGTGTACGCGCATACACATCTTGGGTGTGTGTCGTTGTCGCACCAAATGTGTTTGTGTGGGTGTGGGGAGTGGCATACCGGTTACGGTGTGTTTTGGTACGCATACAGTAAATGTGATTGGACCTTTGGTGCAGCGGCCTACCCCTCCAGGAAGTTAGTGATGTCAGTGAGACTCAGATGTCAGTGAGATATGTGCGTTCCTGTGGGTGGGTGCGTGCGTGCCCATGAGTGAAGGGAGGGACAGAGACGTGCGTATTTCTCTGCATCACCCACTTTCACGGGTCACTTGCAATTGGAAAGGCTGACCTTCATACCTTTCTCACGCTTCTTGACCTCGATGTACTGCATGGGTCCTGTCACACCCGAGACACGAGGTGCGCGGGCACATTGGTATCATTTGCTCATTTGCTGCCAAGGCCCAGCGTTGTGCTGATTTGCTGTGTGTAGAGGTGGTGCACCGTCTGTTGGTTGTGATGACGGTGGCACATTTCATGACAAGTATTCCATGTCCGAGGTCAGGCTCTGCGACAAATATTTGTGCTAAATTTGTGCATGTACCAAGGTAAGCGGCTGAAAGCGTCGGGACTCTTACATGCAACTGCCCTGGTCCTGGTCCTCTTTCCGTCCATTTTGCGCAGTGCTTACATTGTGTGCAACATCCAAATATAGAATCACACATCGCAGTGCGGCCTTCTGTTTTCTCAGACCTTCGAAAATGGGTCAAAAGAGTCCACACCGTGCACAGGCTGGCAATGTGCAGTGTGTTGCTGCCAACCAGCAGGGCACGTGTATCAGCCAATGTCCCTGCCATAAAACTTGGGTGCATCAACAAAAGTAAATTACAGCATGGCTCCAGTGAATCGCTGACAAAATGGCACATTGGGAGTGCAATGCTTTGCACACACCCTCCCTTTCACTGGGACTGCCGCCTCAGAAAAAAATGAATTTCAAATGTGAACGCCAGGATGCAGATGTTATCCTTTTGCCCGTGAATGCGCCTTTGCTTTGACAACACACATGTCATATGGACGCCATGCTCCACGATGCAAAGTAGATAGAAGGATTGAGTTCTGTCGCAGTTCAGGGGTATTCTTCGTGCAAAATGTAGTATAACATTTCCAGGGCCCATTTGCTTTCTGTATCCATGGCTGCCATTCCTGACCTGCATGTGCCTAAATTCCCACGTCAGCACACCACGATACCAATCTTGGAGGGCTGACAACCGAGAAAGATGTAACCCCCTTTTTGAGCTAGCACGGCCGTGTCTACGCGTGGTTACCCCGTTTTCCCTGCATTGACTGCTTTTTTGTAGTCAACAGTGCAAGGAAATGTCTGTGAGCCGGGTGTCGTGGGAAAGAGGAGCTGAGTCATGCTTGTGACAGTCGGTTCTCACACTCTGCCTGAAACTGCCACCCGTTTCTATTGGTTTTGATGTCCTTTGCAGCCACCGTTTGCTGTAATGGGGCCCAAGGCCCCCAAGAACCGCTTGCTGGGTCGCATGTCAGCACACCATTGTCTATGCACGTGACCTTTTTACACCTCCTTACCAGAGCCGGACCCCCAGGTCTGTGCTGAAAGCACCCAGAACTTAGGCAATAGTTCGTATGCACGCGAAAACTCCATCTGCACAAACTGTACCGAAACAAGATGCTGCCTCGGGGAACCCACCCCCTTTTGCAAGGGCAACACCCTTGTCAGAGCCACACCAGGTGTGATTTCCGCAACTTTTTGGTACCATGGAATTTGTCATTACGTCACTGTCTCATGAAATGTCTTCCCACTTTTGTGTCTCGCAGCGCGCGGGAACAACGCCCTTGTCACAGCCAAATTAGGTGTTGATTCCGTCAAAATTTGGAATTATTCGTGTTGCTCTTGCAAGGGGGGGGCTAATGTAGTGAGACCACGAGGTGTGTCGACCCATAAAGAGAGAAAAAGTACTATTTCAGGCATCCTACAGCTCAGGACTGGCGGTGGGAGTTTTATTTTTCTGGTGTACTACTGTGAGGAGCAGTTGGTGGGATCTGGGGCTGTGGGGGGTGACTCTGGTTTTTACAGTCTTGAGGATGATGGCTCATTCCCTGCCATCAGACCATGTGGCAGAACCTTGATTGTCCTGGGAGTGATAATACACATGGTGCACTGGTTGTGCGATGGGGGATGAAACAAGGGCTGACTCCACTGGCAGTCCCTCTCATGCATCTATGAAATGCATGCTCACACTTCTCCACTGGTGCAAGAAGTTGCCCTGGCGCATCTTGGCCTCTATTGCACCCCCCCCCCCCCCCGCCCTCTCCACGCTGGATGGGCCTGGACAGGGGGCCTCCACCACCGAGAAACAATTCGGTGGATGCCGCTCCCGGGGAAGGTGCAATCTGGATGGGGCAGCAGTACCACTGCCATACCTAGTGCTACACATTTGAAGCTGCGGTGAGTGTGATGACCTCTGGCAAGCCTCACTCGCCTCCAGTCCCACCAAGCAAATCCTTTCTAGGGTGTGGTCTGCTGGCTCGCCCCGGACCACGCAGTGTGGCATCATGTTTCGGACTGTGCACCACTGCCCGTATAACGCCAACAGGACAGCTGCGGCTGCTGTAGCAGCAAGACTGCAACTGCTTGGGACCGAGCGCAGATAATCCACTGACTGCTTTGCGTAGGGCCCCCGGTGCCCCCGGTCAGGACCATGAATTGACATGGTGCATGTGTGTGTATGTGTACGTGACCGGGAGTGGGGTACCCAAGCCGTGGTGTGTGTGGAGGCTTCACCGCGCTTGCCTCTGGCAGGGTCAATGGTAACCCTGGGCCCCGAGTCCAATGTGGGGCAGCCTGAGGCTCCTTGCATGGTCAGTGCCCAGCCCAGGGCTGTGGTAACGCACCAGTGCAGTCCGATATGGTGCTGGACATACACGCGATCCCCCCCCCCCCACTTTCTTGCTGTTGATGTGGATCTTCTGGCCTTTGCAAGTGTGTTTCATTTGGTATGTCTGCATCTGTGCTTGAACATGTCTGTCTCCCTGCCTTTAAAATGCATGCAAAATGCATGGAAACTGCGGTAACCCTCTCCTGTTCCAACGGAAATATGCATCCGAAATAACACCTATTCGTATTGTGGGTCCAAAGTATGTGGCCGTGCACCAACCTCGTCCTAGCTTCACATAAAGGACAACATTGCACAGTGTGTCAGCATTTTGCCATGTTTTATCTGGTCATGGATAGGTTTCTTGGGTGCTTGTTTGGGTTGGGGTTTCAGTTTGATGCAGAGGGTTGTGGAACACAGAATGGAACTGGTTGGAGATCCTCGATCTGGCATCTTCAGTGTTTGTTGGCAACCCACACAAGAGAGAGCTAATAGGGTATCCACATTCAATTGTTGAGCGACTTGTGCAGCTAAGATGATGATTCCGGCCCTTAGGCACATAAATGAATGCACTAGATTTCAATTTTAAAGAGTGCACAAGGAAATGCGAGTTGCCAATATGCATGAATCTAATGGAAAGAAGGTGACGGAGACCAAGGAGGGTAGGTGAAGGAGTATTGTTGGTGAGAGCGCTGCAATATGGCAAGTGGCCGTTGCAAACAATTTCCTGAAATCATCTCCGCAAGGAAGGTTTACCCACAGCAAACAAAGCACCAAGACTTTGGCTGATTGAACGCTTCCGTTTAAAGCAACTATGCTTCGCCGCGCGCACAGCCACCCGCAGCCAGGCCGCCAACATATGGAAGAAAGCCCTAGGATACAATGTAATCGTACGGGCAGTCAAATCCAACCCTTTTCCCAAAAAGAAAATGCAAGTTACGGGGCTCAAGGTGGATTTGGGGCTGACGACAAAACCACTCTTGGACAAAGCCTCGGTAACACGGCAGTAAATGATGTAAGCAAGGCTGCATCCGCACACACCAATACAAAATCATTGAGGTAGTGCAAGAGCACCACCCCGTAGCAAATCAGGGGGGAATCGATCTTGGAGAGGGTATATTGACACATCATGGGTGAATACTTCCACCCAAACGGCAACCAGTCTAGCGCGTACACCAGCCCACCGTGTTGGGCCCGGAAATGGAAAGCTCCCGGGTGACTGCCTCCAGCGCGTAATACACTTTTGCCACCCATGGTACCACCAATAGAATCCAAGAACACAGCATAAACACAGGTTCGTCCAAGGTCACGGGCAGTGTTGACATTACCCGTGCCCTTCGAAATGCCCCTTGGAGTGCTGGGCCAAACGCTTGGTCTTGCGTGAACCCCCACTCTTAGGGGGCGCCCTCAGCGCAGTGCGCGCACAGTGCAGGCGCAGTGCAACTATTCGAGTGTCTAGATGTACTGGAGACCCATACTTTGTGATAGTAGGGGCATCATTGTTGCCCCTAGCGTAGGTTTTGATGCTTCTTCCACATTGGGGACATGGCATTTTTTTTATTCTCACCCACCTTAGGGGGAACGTTAGCGCGCCGGGCGCGCGCCGGGCATCTTTTGTGACCCGTGCCCTACCGGTGGACTGTTGCCGTTGATATGTTGGGCAACATTATATGGATTTGCCCCTTGGCCCCCGGGACATCGACAGATGTTTTGAGTTGGGATGGGTATGGACCTTCTCGCACCCGAGGTGATTTTTTTGATTTCAAAGTTGGGGGCCATGATGGTGCTTAGAAAGGCCGGATTCATGTCATTGTACCATTCATTGGAAGAAAGAATGGCACTTTGACAGCCCGCCAACAATGTTACAATGACGTGCACAGGTGGTATAGGGCACGCATTGAGCAGCTGTTTGCTCGGTTGTGGCACGCAAGATGAGGTAGAGGATGAGGCAGAAGTGTGTGTATAGTGTTGCCAAAAGCGCTCCACCGTCGCAGTTTGTGATGAGTGTAAGGTGCACTATTGTACTGAATGTATTGACACCCACACTTGTGGGACCAATGTTATGATGCAGCTCAATAACGCCTATCGCTTCTACTGGAGATCGATGCGGTGTGCTATCCTAACCCCATTCTCCCAACTTGCTAAGGTGTTCACCAACATCTCCCTTAAAGGAGTGAGAGTGGTACTGTGTACCCCAGTTTGCAACTTTCTTGAGCTTGGGCGATTTGGGTCACCTAATTCTAAGGGCGTTTCCAAGGGGTGTGCTTGGGGGCTCTTCGGGGGGAACATAGTCTAAAAGTAGCACGCCGGGCGCGCGCCGGGCAAACATTCCCCCTTAACCCGTTTCCACCCCTTTTCACACTTTTTTGCTCGTCTCCACCATGGACTCCCACACTTTGGTGTGGACCCTTGAGTTCTGGTGACGCACTCCCCTTTTTTTGCCTGACCAGAGTTGAATGCCCTATGCAAGGCTGCATCACTGTTGATGACGATGCGTGGTTGTACCACAAATGGAAACCGGAGGTTGACGTGGATTCCCCCGTGCAAGCCACTTTGTCCCCCGGTCCAGTTGAGGATGAGGAGGACACATACGAGGCTTTGGCACTAGCTGGTAGGGTGAGTGAGCTTTCAAATACGGCCACTCCGAAGCATTCTGATTTTGTAATTAGTTGACAATTGAACAAAAAAGAGGGTATGTGTGTGGCTTTCCGCATTTTGCATGATGTATTATGTGAGGGGAAGGTAGCTTGCATTTGTCTTTAGCTAGGGTAGTTTGGGTGACCTAGATTTAGAGGCATTTGGAAGGGGTGTGCCTGGGGGTTCTTTAGGGAGGACCTACTCTAAAAGTAGCGCGCAGTGTGCGCGCAGTGCAAGGATTCCCCCTTAGGCGGCCCTAACCCAGCGCCTGTCTCGGACCCTCTGAGACCCGGATGTCAGTTTTCAAAATCAGAATTTTGGGGGACGTTTTGTACCACGCGTTGCATGTCAGAGCCCTGTGAATGCTGAGAAAATTGTTGTTTCTTTGTTTGCTGAGTGCTGTGTTGCCTCCTATGCTGTGCTGTACGGGCTGTTGTGAGCTAGTCCATAGTTGTAATGTGTGTAGTGTGTTTTTGCACATGTAAGCAGTGCTAAACTACACGGTCTTCGCATCATGTATGAGGCCCTTGTAAAACAGTGAAACAAAGAAAAGAATGAGCTTTGGCTTATTCTTTTGGCCGGACCTAGAAATACACCCTTGTTTTTGAGTGTTCGTACAAAAGGCCAAGTGCTATTTGCACACCCCATATAGTGCCCACACAGCGGCCTGCTTCTGCGCTAGACGAGACGTATCACATTTGCTGTGGCAATCCCTCAAAGGCTTCCACCACCAAGTTGTAGGGCTAGAACATGGACTATATTCTTGATGGGCTATGGACTATGGGCTATGTGTTGGGCTATGGACATTGGCGAGGTATCTGACTTCAACAATCTCGCATTGTCAGTCTCCATGTGCTTACTTGCCTGTAGATCAAGCCCCTCTCTTTGCCTGTCTAGTGCTCAAGTCTGGCTTGGTGCTGACATTATGGATGCAACACCGTTCGCCACCACCCTGGCCGGCACCACATACGGGACCAACGATGATTTTCTGGATGATGTTAATTGTGGGGGTCAGCCGGCCTAATTTTTTTTCCTTTGCTTCGTCACTTCGTTTAAACAGAAATACCCGCCCTACACTCAAGATGTTTTTTAGGTAACTTAGGCTGTTGCGCAGCGGCAAGCGCACGGCCAGGTGGTTTGATCCAGCAGCTCATGAGCCTTAAAATTTGTACCATTTGATGTTGTTACGTTGTCGTTCTTGTGCTGACCTGTTTTGTCCACGACCAGGAAGTTTCTCCCACTTGGAGCGTTCAACGCAAGCTGGCACGCTCTGGTTTATGTGCCCCACGTGCACCTTCTCGCGCAACCCGGGAACAGGACTGTGCCGCAGCTTTGTGGGCCCTTATAAAAGGGGCTATATTTGTTTTATGATTTGATAACTTCCAATGTCGCCGGTTCCACCCCACCCCACATGAGTCAAACAGGTCACTTAATTGTAGCTCGTGTTAGCAAAGCAATTGAGTTTTTGTTGGGGTTTCCATCCCTTCCCACACTCCAAGCTTCTACTGCCCAGGTGGGCAAGTTGTTAGAGTGCGGGGCACCACCACAGGGGCTAAGTCGTGTGGCAATAGCACTCAGCTACCCCCCTGCTCCTGCTTGTAGTGGCCGTTCCTGACGGCCCGCAGGACTGCATCTTGGGCGCCACCCCAAACCACCTCTGCGGCCCGTCGTACGACCTGGTGCCGCAGCCCTGCCATCCCCTCCCGGCCGCACAGGTGAGAGATGCAGTGCACAACTTCTTGCAGACCCACAGGGTTGCCGCAGTGCGCGGGTCCACCTCTTGGGACCCCCTGCCACGCCAAATGCTGTAGCAAGCCACGCTCATAGCCTTCGGTATGGGCATCATTGGCGACTATGCTCCGGAGTTTCGACCGGTAGCCATGGCCCCAATAGTGATCCCTCCAGGCCTGGACTTTTCTACCTTTGTGCATGGAAGCACACAATAGGTGCGGTGGATTTTGCCATTCTTTGCCGCTGGTAGCAAATTTTAAATCTACAGCAAGTTCCCAAATGCTGTAGCAGGCCACGCTCGTAGCCTTCAGTATGGACAATCGTTGGCGACCATGCTATGGAGTTTCGACTGGCAGCCATGGCCCAAGACCTCATTCGTGACCCCTCCACCCCTTCATCCATTCAGCTCTATGACTGAAATCGTTGTATTTGTGCGGTGGATTTTGCCGATGTTTGCCGCTTTCGGCTAATTTTAAATCTACAGCAAGTTTCCAAATGCTTTAGCAGGCCAGACTTGTAGCCTTCGGTATGGGCAACCGTTGGCGACTATGCTCTGGAGTTTCAACTGGCAGCCGTGGTCCAAGACCCCATCCCTTGTCCTTGCCCCCAACCCTGCCCCTCTTACCCATGCAGCTCTTTAAATGGGACACTGATTTTTGTGATGTTTTAGGTGCACACCATATACAAAAATTTGGCCCTACTGTCATTTTTTGTTGCCTGTGGTCAATTCTTTAATCGGTGCAACAACCCAGGAAGCGGAGAGCATTGACATGTGGCGGGGAGGAACGTAATTGTTCATTGCCTTCGTACTACTGCTTCAGGCCCTCTTTTTCATTTACACTTGCTAACCTAGATGCGGCATTGCTTTTGCTGCATGGCACCCCCCCCTTCCCTCTCCCCACCCTGAGGATTAGGCCAGGTCCCCCTTATGGGTGGCCGCCGGGGATTGCATCGCAACCCGTCACACGGCGTCTCGTCGGTAGGCCGCTATGAGGGGGTGGTACGCAACTCACCCATGCACACATTCCCTTCCTCGGGAGTGTTTTTGGTTGCTTTTGCATGTAGCCAATGCACAATGGATGCATGTCTATTTCTCAAAAGCCCGGAGCGAGTGCCGTTTTAGTTCACAGTGGCAAGTGGGGTCGTGTACATCTATTTTCCAAACTGCCATTCAGGACGCCCGAATGTTTTTTTTTCTTACTGAGGAACGTCGTGGGCAAGACGGGGCATGACTACCTACACACACAGCACAGCCGTGTACAGTACATATTGCAACAACAATGACATGAATGGATACGACTACAAAATACCGTAAAACAATCATAACAACAGAAAAAACAATGTACCTGCATGCTACCAAAACTGAACGACATACACTATATCTCAAACACAAACCATTACGAGAGGAGTGGGACCCCACGTTGTGGGAGGTTCCACTGCGACCCTTGCCCAAACAACACAAGGCGCATTGGGATCCAACAGAGTGGGAATTCACATCCACGCGCACACACCGACATCAATGGGAAACCATGGGGAAGCAGCCCAGAGCTGACTTCGGTATGTATACCCAGGCTTTGCCGAAATCTGTACTTAGCAATATCACTGCATGAGCGGCTCTTGGCACTTTGAGTTTGGCCTATTTGACAAAAAATTAATGAAATTGCGCTTTTGTCCCACAATAGGCTCAAATAATGGGTGCTCCGATGGCGAAATAGTTGCTTTGGGCACACATTGTAGTGCGCTGGAGGTGCCCCTCTTGTTTTCCCTAGTTTTATCAAGTTTTCTTGGGGTTTCGTGGTTTTCCCACCATTTATCGCAACACCATTGTTCCCGTGGTGTACCAGGAGAAAAACCTGGCAAATTGATTTGCCAATGCCAAAGGACGGCCACTTGCCTTGCATCAAACCAATCAATCTGCTGTGTGAGGGAACAATAGGGACACGTCACGGCAACAAATTAAAATGGGGGTTGTAACTCCCATTTCCCATAGAAAACAATAGTCTACCACGATTGTGCTCCCTCACATCACAATAGAGCAATTGTGTGATTCCCGTTTATTAGGGCATGTGGGTGCATAGCACGTGCATGCACCTATCTTTGTGCAGTTATCTTCCGAGCGTGCACGGCACACGAAGTTCCAGGGTTCCCCATGGGATAACACATTGTAAAATCAGAAATAGTGGGGATCTGGTGGCAAGAACATTATGAAAAAGGACACACCAAGTGCGGAAAAATCACCTCGAAGAGAGGTTTTTAGATCAAGCACGGGCACGGCCCCCATGTATACCCCACCCGTTTTGGGTCAGTCGTGTAGCATCCCCCAAGGTATGGTATCGGATGTCTCCTTGTAAAATCATCATTTCGGGAGACAAACTGATCTTCCAAAGTATTTTTCGATTTTGATCTCCACACATCCTCCCCCCCCCCCCCCCTACTTGGGTACCCCTTTTTTGGGAGGGGTGTCAAAACTTTCTCTGCGTATTGCGGCTGCTATGTGTGGATTTGGACCCGGAACCCGCAGAATTTTTTTCTTGAAAATGTACCCCCTAGACAATGGTTCACTGACCCACGACCTGCTATGTGTACTCTCAATGGACACTTGGTGGAACTTCGGTCACGAGTTAAAAAAAAATGGTTCCGGTCCCGGGTCCAAACTCCGGGTACCCCTGGTCGCCCCCCCCCCCCCCCTCCCCTCCTGGGCTCTTGCCGGTGAAGACTTAGCTGTTTTCAGAGTGGCATGCGTCGGCTGAAAATTTGCGAAAATTCAACGTTCTCCGAAACCCCTCTGTTGCCCCTCTGGTGACAATACGGGTACTCAGGCACCCATGGGGACCCCCGTAATGGCCGCCAGGCTAGCCCGGGCCATGTGCACCCCGAAAGCCCCAAAACTGCTAATTGGCCCTCTCTCCCTGCCCCTCTACCTCTCTACATAGGCTTATGGACAGTAAAAGGAGTCGTCTCCGAAATTGCCTTTGTTTAGGCCATTGAGTGGCGCTTGAAAATTTTCGAAAATTGGATGTTTTCGATACCCTTCTGTCGCCCCTAGGATGGGTTTGGGTGATCATTTGGTGATATTACGGGTCCTTGAGCACTCATGAGGACCCACATTGTGGCCACTAGGCCGATGTAGCCTGGGCCATGGCCCCCCTGAAAGCGCCAAAATTGCTGTTGTTTAGGTTGTCTAGTGGCACTTGAAATTTTTTGAAAATTCGGCGTTTTCTGGACCCTTCTGTCGCCCCTGACATGGGATTGGGTGGTCATTTGGTGACAATACGGGTACTTCAGCACTCATGAGGACCCACGTTGTGGCCGCTAGGCCCATGTAGCCCGGGGCTCTTTTCTCATCTCTCTTTGACGTGCCTTCTCAAAGGCAATAGAATTTATATTTGCCTACCCTATCCTGCTGCAGGTGTGCCGTTTGGGTTTTTTTGGTTGAGCCCTTCAATTTACATGCCTGTATGCTCAGCTGTGCACTTAATCAGAGTAGTGTACTCAGGGTTGCATACCCTTTTGCTTGTATTTCATTTGTGCACAGGGGGAATCATGCAACATGGGAATCAAGAACCAAGCTACCCAAAGCTCATGCAAATCTATGAGGCACTGGACGGCAGGAATTACAAGCATGCACTGAAATTGATACAACAATGCTCCTCCAAGTTCCCAAAGTCATATATCTTAAAGTCCCTGAAGACACTAGCGCTCTATCGAACAGACAAACGAACAGAAGCTTTGCAACTATTATCTGAAGTTCTGTCGATGCCGCATGCCGATGAAAGCATTCTAAGTCCACTTGCTCTTGTATTGAGGGCAGAGGAGAATTGGAGGACCGTAACAGAGATGTACGCAAAAGCAGTGGCAGCAAATCCATCAAGCCGGGAATTGGTGGAGCAATGGTTTTATGCGGCAGTAAGGTATGTTGCAGTCGGACTATCTTGAGTTAGGACCGCTCTACGTCCCCCCTCCCTTACGCAAGCACGGCCTTGTCCAAGCACAGCAGGGGTAATCAAGAATTTGTGCAAGCAGTGTGGACGCCTAAAACTCATCTGACAACAATTAATGTGGGTGCCTGACAGCAAGTCTCAGGCATGGTGCGTGCAGGTGTGCGCACGGTGTGGATGATCCCTCTAATCGCAGGTTGCTGACAGTGCTGTCCCCATTGCATCGTTTTGCCCATACATGTCTGGGTTTTGTGGCTGAGAACGTGAAACGGCATGAACATCAGCCCGTTGCAGTGGAAAAGGGGGCCGGGTTATGCATGCAAGACTTGCCTCTATTCACAACAACATTCTGCCGGGGAGTGCACCTATTCTGCACAAACTGGAGCAGATTGGGAATGGTGACGGATCCACATTTGGCTTGGAACCTCCGCGACACGAGTACCTTTGTCATGACTCAGCACGGCCCTGTCTCAGCACAGGATCCCTGTGTGGCCATTGTTTTCGCTGACCTGTTGTACTTGCGCACTGGTGAGAAAATACACGCCAAAAAAACAGCACACCCAGAACCACAAAAAGAAAAACTGCTTCAAGAAGGGCACAAGGCAAAAGCACAACCGACACCACAACGGACACAAAAAACGGGCACAGCACCCAAGGCAACGGTACGACCCAGCTACCTCAGTAAGTAGCATGCAGCAGTCCCTTGGGCTGTGACAAAATACGGCAATCGCGTCGGAACCAAGCAGAGTAGTGGCAGCCTTGTGAGGTGTACATACACGTGACTGAACCTGGCGCAACACAGAACTGTTGGTACTCATGAAGTGCTAGGATCCCGGTGTGTGGGGCCGGGGGAGCAGAGAAAACCACGCGATATGGCCAAGGCAGTGCACACAATACACACAGCACCAGAAACAACACACACAGTGCACCCAGCACGCAAGACCCCATGAACAGCACAATGGGCAACAAACACACCACCAAAACAGGATGTCATTTGTTCTAAGTACACGCAATAAGGCAAGTGGCTTGCCTGCAATCGTCCTGTATTGCATCCTGCACAATCCGGGACTGAGATGCAGAAGGGAAGAGGCCTTCTAATGACTAACACAAAGCTTCCACATACTGCCCATGTACACCCCCTTTCGCAGTGGACCAACCCATGACTGCCGTGTTATTTGCACATACACTCCATATGGCACTTCCCCCATTGAAATGGCGAGATTTTGTTGTAAAAAATTCTGCCATGCAAACCGGGGCGCCTGGAGCACAGAGCGTGCGCAGTGCAGTGGAGATGCTGCTATTTTGGTAAGTCCCTTCCCTCAGTTGCTGGCCTTTTTGGCAGAATATCACCATGAGGAGCTGCGCTTTGTTGGGTCTTGGGTGGGGGAAGACTTGGCATGACTAGCACAGCACTTAAAATGTTCGTTGTGACTCATGCATTGGACACCATCTGTTCAGACATCTTGAATTTCGAATATGCCTCGGAGATTTCATTTGTCCCATGTCATCTTCGTCTGGGTCTGTAGTAAAACCTCGTAAAAAAAGTTTTTTAAAAATCACCTCGAAGAGGGTTGTTAGATCAAGCGCAGGTGCGTACGCCATATACCCCCCTTTCTTGGGGTCATTCGCGTACGATACCCCAAGGTATGGTACCGGATGTCCAACCCCTTGTAAAATCATCATTTTAGGAGAGAAAATGATCCCCCAATGAATTTGTCGTTTTTGACCCCTTTAGCCCCCCGTACCCGGGTACCCCTTTTTGGGGGGGTGGGGGGGTCAAAACTTCTTTGCGTATTCTGGGTGCTGTGTGTGTGTTTGGACCCAGGTCCGGGGCAACTTTTTTCTTGTACATGGACCCCCTAACCCATGGTGGGGGTCCCGGGTCCGAACTCCAGGTACCCCCGGTCGCCCCCCCCCCCCCCATGGGCCCTTGCTAGTGAGGACTTAGCAGTTTTCACGCTGGATAAGGCTGTTTAGTGACACCTGCAAGATTTCCAAAAATTCGACTTTTTCTGAAACCCTTCTGTCCCCCCTGGGATGGGTTTGGGTGATGATTTAGTGACAATACGGGTACTTGAGCACCCATGGGGACCCACGTAGTGGCTGCCAAGCCCATATAGCCCAAGCCATGGCCCCTCCAAAAGCCCCGAAATTTGCCGTTGTGTAGGCTGTTTAGTGACACCTGCAAGATTTCCGAAATTCGCCCTTTTCCGAAACCCTTCTGTTGCCCTAGGATGGGTTTGGGTGATGATTTAGTGACAATACGGGAACTTGAGCACCCAGAGGGATCCACGTTGTGGCCGCTAGGCCTATGTAGCCCGTGCCATGGCCCCAAAAGCTTCAAAATTGCTGTTTGTAGGTGGTTCAATGGCATTTGGTGTGAGCACAAACTGCTTGAGCAGTTTTCAACCCTCTACAAGTCAAAAATGGAAAATTTTTGCAAAACATTTTTATGATATTGTGACCACTTACAATGATGAAATATGCTATGTAAAGCATGTTTTAGCCCCCTTTTATGTGTTTTTCACCCTATTTGGGTGTTGGGGGGGGCTCCCAAGGGGTCTAGGGCGCAACCTGCTTATGCAGTTTTCCCGCCTCAGCGGCTCAAAAATGGAAATTTTCTGATACTGATTTTTTTGATACTTTGACCATCCAAAATGATCAAATATCCTATGTAAAGCATGTTTTAGCCCCCTTTTATGTGTTTTTCACCCTATTTGGGTGTGGGGGGGGGGGGGGGGGCTCCCAAGGGGTCTAGGGGCAACCTGCTTATGCAGTTTTCCCGCCCCAGCAGCTCAAAAATGGAAATTTACGAACCTAATTTTGTTGATACTTTGACCATCCAAAATGATCAAACATCCCATGTGAAGCGTGGTTTAGCCCCTTTTTATGTGTTTTTCACCCTATTTGGGTGTTGGGGGGGGGGGGGGGGGGCTTCCAAGGGGTCTAGGGTGCAACCTGCTTATGCAGTTTTCCCGCCTCAGCAGCTCAAAAATGGAAATTTCCAAAACTGATTAGTTTGATACTTTGACCATCCAAAATGATGAGATATCCCATGTAAAGCATGTTTTAGCCCCTCTTTATGCTTTTTTCACACTATTTGGGTGTTAGGGGTGGTGTGGCTCCCAAGGGGTCCAAGGCACAACCTGCTTATGCAATTTTCCCGCCTCAGCGGCTCAAGAATGGTTGTCCCTCTCCCCTTTTCGAGGTGCCTTGCCGAAGGCAATAGAATTTTTTTTTTACTAGGTAACAATTTACTAGGTTCACTAGCGTTTTACTAGGTATCGGGGACGTAGTAAAAAAAAAACCTTTTTTTTTACTAGGTTTCAGAACCTAGTAAAACAAAAAGTTTTTTTTACTAGATTTCAGAACCTAGTAAAAATAAAAGTTTTTTTTCTTACTAGGTTTCAGAACCTCCAAAAACAAAAGAACTAGGCTTTAGAACTTTCGGGCCACTTGTTGGCCACTTCTGATCTTGTCCCCCGCTCTGAGGGGCGTTTTTCCACTGGCCTGGTGAGGCAGGGTGGTCCTTTAGGACCAATTTTTTTTTTGTTAAGGACCGCCATTAAGGACCCCACTATGGGGTTTTTTCCAGGATCCTGGCGCGGGCCACTTTTGTTTCCCTCCCCTTCTGTAGTGGACCCCGAGAACTCAGGGATGATGTAACACTTCCGCCCTCTTTTGGGCCCCCAAGAAGGTAGGGGTGAGGCAGCCACTTCTGATTTTGTTCCCCTATGTTGGGGATCCCCAAGAATGCAGAGGTGATGTAGCATTTCCACCCTCTTTTGGGCCCCCAAGAGGCAGCCACTTCTGATTTTGTTCCCCTTTGTTGGGGATCCCCGAGAATGCCGTTTTGCCTCCCACTTTCTTTCCTTTTTTTTTTGACTCCCACGCCTTGTTGTGTGGCCCCTGGAGTTGGGGTTGGGGACTCACAATCCACGGCTGGGAATTTTGCTTGAACTAGTAGAGGGCGAAAAAATGGGTTTTCACCCCATGTGTCTATACTCAAAATACTCAGTTTTTTCAGGAGAACCAAATAATGGATGAAAACCAAATTGGACCAAATATCAATACCACCCCTGTGCGGAGGTATATCAGAGATGGCTCATACCCCAGTGGGTAAAGCAGTGCCTTCGCAAGTGGATGGTCATGGGTTCAAACCCCATTGGGGGTAATCTGCAAAGCCCTAGGCTGAGTCATAGACATACATCATGGAAAAATGTTCATTTTTGTTTTTTTGGTTTTTTTTGTGCTTTGATTCTGTCCCCTTTTTTGGGGACAAGGAAGAATGCAGGGGTGACGTAGCATTTCCGCCCACTTGTGGGCCCTCCAGAAGGCAAGGGTGAGGCAGCCAGTTCTGATTTTGTCCCCCTTTGCAAACCCCCCCCTCTCCTCCAAAGGGTTTCGAAACATACATGAACTCCTTCTTCACAACATGCCTGGTTCGGCCTGAGTGGGGCGACACTGGCAACAGTGGCCGGGAATTGACCTAGAAAGGAATTTTTTTTTCAAATTTTTGCTTTTTTTACCTAGTAAAAAAAAACTTTTTAAAAATTTTTTTTTGCTAGGTTTTACTACATTTTACTAGGTTTTACTACATTTTACTAGGTTTTACTATAGCGCATACTAGGTTTTACCAAATGCCCTCTTCGTCTGCCTCCACCACAGCCCAGGGATCTGTAGTGCTGAAAGGTTCGTGGCTCTATCACTGAAAAGTGTGGTGCTTAGCACAGAGCTGCGATTTGGCAGTGAAGTGCGGTGCACTGTGCCTGTCTGTGCTGCCTCTCCATCCATAGGGATGGTGACTACAAAGAGATGCAGAAGGCCTCGCAAACCCTTTACAAACAAGTGCCTGAGACGCGGTACATGTTGTGGCAGATTGGCAGCATCTACACCCAGGCTATCACTGAGAGCGACGACTTGAGCGAGAATCTGCAAGGTTTCCACCTCCACCGACCTGTGATGGGTTAAAATTATTAGGTCGAATGTGGCGCGCGCGGGGGGGGGGGGGGGGATGGGTTGTTGTGATGATGTGTCTATTGTGCTGTAGGCATGTGTTGCTGTGTGGTCTGTTGCTGTGAGATGTGATGCTGTGTGCTGTGCTATTTTCTAATTCGTGTAATTTTTTTTTTGCGGTCAATGTGTGTAAGCCGGTCACACGCATTACCGCAGAATAAAAAAATGACACGACGTGACGATTTTTTTGTTACACACATTTACCGCAAAAAAAAATTACACGACCTTACCGCAAAGAAGCAATTACCAATTTTGCTGAAAATGCATGCATGTAGGCGATGTGCCCACCTGTGGCCACGTCGTGGCCGCTAGGCCTATGTAGCCCGTGCCATGGGCCCTCCGAAATTGTTGTTGTGTAGGCTATTTAGTGGCACCTGAAAATTTTTTCACATTTCGACTTTTTCCGAAACCCTTCTGTTGCCCCTAGGTTGGGTTTGGACACACCGTTACAGTGAGACGCAAAGCACCACAGCCTAGCGCAATGCAGAGACCCAACTTGCGCAACACATGTGGTGCATATATATGACTTGCTCCACACACAGCCTCCCAGCATGCGCAACATGCAACAAATTGAAAGTCTGCTGCTCACCTTGTGCGAGATGCACTATTATGCAAGAGGGAGTACGGCATTACTGCAACAAGGGGCACCACAAGGTACACACCCCGGAAAAGATTCTTGGCAAAAGACCTACCCTCCTGGTACCCCGCCCACACCACTGCATCTAGGACTCACCCGCTCCCTACACCTACCACCACCGTCGCTAGCCCCCACACGATGGAGACCAAAATCTCCCCTGTCACAGGGTATGCTCCTGGACCAGGGACCGGGCCTATCACACACTTGTTTCCACAGGGTTATGGCAGGGCATCCACTTAAGCCACCTGACCTTAGTTTTTCTTATGAGTTTGTGACTCCGTGCAAGAGCAGGGCGCATCACATATAACCAGCCCCGCCGTGCTGGGCTCACACGGCGTCCCAGCTCACGGCTACACACAGGTCTCCCTTGTTCACGGCACCTCTTTGTGCACCCCAAATGGTGCAGGGTCTGTCTTGGAAAAGAGCATTTTTGACCCGTTTTTGGTCCAAATGGCCCATTTTCAAGGATTTATCGGTGCAACAAGCTTTGTGCCATTTCTAGCTGTCTAGGCCGTTCTACGGCCGATTTTGTGTTTAAAAATGGCCATTTTCGGTGTGTACAGAGGCAGTTTTCAGGACCATCGTCCTGAAAGTTCAGGATGATCACTAGTGTGTCAATGAAGTGTGTCGAATGCAGCAATAACATCTACTAGCTCGGTCCTAGTATAAGTCTTGATTACTGAGCTGGGTTTCCCTTGTCAAGGTTTTACAACCCTACTTAGGGTCTCAGGGTGAGCAACACATTTTAGCAGCAAGCAGCAAGCAGCAAGCAGCAAGCAGCAAGCAGCAAGTAGACGGCAAAAAAGTCCTTTTGTGGACATGGTGTGTGTCCCAAAACCGGCATGCAAGTAGCTCAAAACGACCGCAGAGCAAATGCGCAGGTAGAGAAACAAGTTTTGTTCCATTGTGAGCGGTCTAGCCCGTTCTGTGGCCGATTTAGTGGTCAAAGACAGCCATTTTTAGGCTGTTTTGAGGCAGTTTTCAGGGCGGTCGTCCCTGAAAATTCGGGACGATCGCCAGTGTGCTAAGCTAGTGTCTCAAATGCAGCAATGGCATCTACTACCTAGCTCGGTCCTGGTAGAAGTCTTGATTACCGAACTAGGTTTACCCTGTCGAGGTTTTAGGGTCTCAGGGTGAGCAACACATTTTAGCAAGCAAGCAAGCAGCAAGCAGCAGCAGCAGCAAGCAGGCGGTGAAAAAATTCTTTTTGTGGACATGGTGTCTCGAAAGCGGCATGCAAGTAGCTCAAAACGACCGCAGAGCTAATGCGCATCTAGAGAAATAGGTTTTGTGGTATTTCGAGCCGCCTAGCCGGTTCTATGGCCGATTTAGTGGTCAAAGACAGCCATTTTCAGCCTGTTTTGAGGCAGTTTTCAGGACGATCGTGCATGCTTGTGGGCAGGCGCGTGGCCATGTACCTCTTCCTAGTGCACCCTCCTTTGGTTGCCGTGGAGCTGCCAAGTTTTGGGAACAGGCGGGGCAGTGGGCGGTGCATGTTAGTGGGGGTAGGGGGTAGTCTTTGCCCCCCCCCCCCCGTGCTTCGGATTTATTTTTTTATTTTTTCTTTTTCTTTTTCCTGCGGCCCTTTGTCTCCCGGGCGTGTCCCCTGGGCAGGCGTGGTGCTGCGTCCCCCTCCCTGACGAGGCTCCTCTTGTCTGCCACGGCGGATGGCACCGCACTCGGTGGTAGTGGCGCCTTGGATCCAACATTCGTGCTAGGGCAGGGCAGTGGGCGGTGCTCGGGGGGGGGGGGGGGGGGGGTTGGGGTTTCGGCGTCTTCCTCACCCGTCCCTCTGCCTCTTTCGTTGACCTTGGGTCTGATAGACCACTTGCCCAATTGCGCTTTGATGACCTGAGCATGTCGGCTTTCTACTTCTCTATTATCAAAAACCCGATATTTTAGGAAAGTATTCATGAGTAACACAACAAGTGGCACTAACACCAAAACTGCACTACTTGCACTTAATATTGGAGTGGTTCTTGAAATTCACTAAGTTCACTACTCCGTGTCACAATGACTTGTTGGTGCAGCTTGACTTCTTAGTCACCAAGGCAGAACCAATTGTCAAATTGGTTCATGATATTCAGGTCATAGGGGGGCGGCCGGGCCCGGTCCTTGTATGCGACACCCCCCAGCCCCCCCCCCCCCCTGCCCCCCACCCCTTGGGTTTTGAGAGATAGTGGTGTCGGGGCCATGGCGCCAACAGCGCTGAAGTTTTTTTTTGCATGCTTCCATTTCATCAAACCATCCATGATTTGAGTGCCAGATTAGCAAGACGAGGCGCTAAACAAATGTCGTTTGTTGCGAGGTGAAGATCACCACAACCACTGTGGAACCACCTGCCCATCTGCAGCCCCTGCTTCACAACAGCCACTAGCAGCTTCCCCTGACCCGCCCCAGACACACATCACCCCTGGAGGTATACATGTGGTAGTAGTGGGTCGCATGTAGGCCCCCCCACCTTGGGAACCCACCCCCGCCACGGCCGACCCCCCCCCCCCCACACCATCCAGCTGACCCCCCCCCCCCCCCCAACTGCCCCCCCCCCCCAAGTTTTGACAGATAGCTGGGGGGGGGTGTCGCATCAGGACCAGTTGTAGTCGCCCCCTGTGATTCAGGTCTTAGTTGCCCTAGCATGGGGGGGCGCTAAGCGACGGTGGCGCCCCCAGTTTGTCTCACTGTGAGAATAATCAAGTAATCAAATGGGAGGGACAATTGGTGGACACGACCAGTTTGGGTCCTCTAAATGATGAAGAGATAGCCGCACAACAAGGGGCTATTCGAGCAGCCCATGTAAAACCCTTTTGTTTGTGTTGGATGTAGCACTGGCTAAAGTGCGAAATGTTTACTTTATTTCCTTGTTGTGAAACACGCCGGTGTTTGACCCTCAACAACGCGAGGCTCTTACATCCGAGGAGGGACTGGGAAAGGACTTGTCCACGTATGTGCGTCATTCGTTCTAGTGAACAGCACCCTAAGTTGAGGTCTGAGCGGAAATATATTGGAAACTCCCACATGTGGAACCTATTGATGGTTTTTGTGTAGTGGAGTGGTGGCAGTAAATGGGTCACCTCATGCCCACATTGGTTGCCATTGCCCGTAGGGTTTTGGTAGTGCCAGCCGCTAGATGTGATGTGGAACGTTCTTTCTCATCCCTCAAATGGGTATAGGACGAGAGGCAGGGCGGGATGCATGAGGAAACACATATGACAGTTGTCCTGCATTTCAACGGTGTGGTGTAAAGGTAGAGTGCATGTTGCATGGCTATTGGTATCGTAACACAACACCTTGCCGTCATTTTTTTGCATAATTCTTCTGTGGTGTTGTTGCTTAGTTTTTGTGTCCGGTGTGGTTTTTGGATGGTTGGTTGTTACTCAAGAATGATTTCCTACCAAGTTGGTGCAGAATCGGACAACAAAACCAGCCTTCAAAAAGTGGTCCAAGTGGTTTGCTTGGTACATCCTAGCACCATGCATGGTACCGACATGCATTTCACAGATGTCACCAAGATGCCGAGCAAGCCTTGGCGACCCAATACATAAATAATGCAAATTAGAATCCAAGTGGTGTGTCAGCTCACTTAGATTGTGATGAAGAGGAAGAGGATGGTATTGATGTCTCCAACGCCTCCAACTCGGACTCCGACTCGAATTCCTATTTTGGTCTCCCATATGTGACACAACATGGATCACCATTGGGTAACCCGCTTTGGATCTCATTTGTGTGACCCAACATGGATCACCATTGGGTGACATGCCTTGGATGTCATTTGTGTGACCACGCATGAATCACCAATGACATCGAGTCACTCGCCTTGGATCACCAGTGTGTGACCCAACATGGATCACCACAGTGTGACCCGCCTTGTGCAACCCCGCATGGATCACCGTTGCATGACACACCTTGGATCTCCATTTCGTGAACCAGCTAGGATCTCCAATGTGTGAACCGGCTTTGGTCTCAAGGGGAGAACCGCTTTGATCATTGTTGTATTGTGTGGCAAGTGCCGAATATTGGCACAATTGTGTCATGTTAGTGCTATCATAGTGCACAATGAAATGTTTAGATGGTAAGATTTGCGTCATCGGGTCCACAACGATACGGGGCATTGTTAAGTGGCTAGGATGGGCCATCCAATCTACACGGGGCCTATCAACTCGCATTTTAAGTACCTTGTAGACATGTACACTAGTGACAAGCAAACTAAAACAGCCGGATAGGAAGATTGAAGTTGTTAGGTCCATAGTAGACTAGGGCCATCTACTAAACGGGTAGCAAGGGCTATTCCACCCACACAGGGTCCACCAATTCCTGGCCTCAGTTCTCGCCTCATGCACCATGCATGGGGAGAGATATGAAAAAAAGTCTTTCTTGCAAAAATTTCCCCTCCCGTGTCACAAGGAATCATGGTTTTTCGGACTACACAACATGCAATGTTTTTCATGGCTTTGATTTGCGGCCAAAGGTAATAGACCATCTCCGATGTGTGATTTGGTATTTACAAGTAGCAATAATTATGAATGGCCCAATTTCCATAACACATTACCTTGCACACATGCCATGGTTGAGCAAACAATGTGCATTGCCAACATGGGTGGCATTTGTGTTTCGGGGGGGGGGGGGGGGGGGCTCGAGGGGGGTCTGACGGCCAACAAGAGGCCAGGGTGGGGTGCTACAACACAATACATTTTTTCCCTCCCCCTACTCTATGTCGTCCCCAAGGTCCAACCTAGAAGGGGGATTTAATGGTGCATTGTATCCTCCCTTATAGTGCGCATAGGGATTGCCCACATGCCTGTTTGAAACATTCATCATGCAAACAGCAAATGATGGCACATACAGTGAATGCCTGCACTGCGTTCAGCACAGGATAAGCTCCCTTTGAAGGGCTCCTGTGTCTTGTTAGTAGCCATTTCCAGTAGTAGTTAGTTTGAAGGATTTTTTGGTCAAAGGTTATTGTGGGGTGGGAGAAATTTCATGATGGCTGTGAAGGGTTGTTGGCGGAGGCACAAGGGAGGGTGGGATTTGCCCCCACGATTATTCCTATGTACACACACCATATATCACTTGTCATAGCGACTCTTGCGACAAAGATGCTGGAACGACTTTTCAAAGCTGATTCTGCACTGAAGCAGGAGGTGTTCTGGTGGTACCTGGATATCTTGTCTTCACGCCACAAGCATGATGAGGTTTGTGCTTGTTATGGAGGTGCAGCTTGGGGATGGAGGTGCAGCTTGGGGATGGAGGTGCAGCTTGGGGATGGAGGTGCAGCTTGGGGATGGAGGTGCAGCTTGGGGATGGAGCTGCAGCTTGGGGATGGAGGTGCAGCTTGGGGATGGAGCTGCAGCTTGGGGATGGAGGTGCAGCTTGGGGAAGAGGGTTTTGAGATGTCATGGGTATAGTTTGTGTTGGGGCAGCGTGCGATGAACGAGCGGTGAAGAAACTTCAGTTCCGGTGGGCCATTTTTGCTTTATTTTCCCAAACAGAGGGAGAGGAACACCACCCATTTGCAGCCATATAAGCACGTTTGGAGGCAATTCAGGCCAGGCAACAATGTTTGGTAAATTTGAATGGGGAAAAAATGTTTGATGTGCGCTGCACAAAGCACATCAAAACCACCTCACATTTTAGATCAAAACTGCGTGTGCCTGACTTTTCGCGTACCAACTAGAATTTTTCGTGATTAGAATACACACCTTGTTGTCGTTGGCCCAGAATCGTGGAACACAAGGAAATTTTTCGGTCTTTGGAGGCACAATGCTTACTCTTGATGGCCCCGCACTGGTGCCCTTTCCGCTTCCTAACCAGGTGCAGATTTTTTTTCTCGCACAGCCTTGATGGTGTCAGGAGCAAGAGCATGTGCACAATTCACATTTGAAGGTAAACGTCCAGCTTGAAGCGCCCGAAAAAGGGCTGTGGCTACACTTGGGTTCCTAGACAAATGTTGCACAAAAATGTTTGGGGTGACCCTGGATCACCAGGACATGTTGGGCGTTTATGTATTTTCAGCCTATTTCTCTCAAGAAAATGGTGCAAATATAATTGCCAGTGCATTTTCAGCCTATTTTTATCAAGAAAATGGTGCAAATGTCATTGCCAAAGTTTTCAATCAAGCCCCAGGCAGCTGAGCCAGCTGGGAAAGCACCAAACACTTTTAAATAGCCTCTGGATTTTAGGTTGGAATGCGGTACCACCCCTTCTCTACTACTCACCTACTACGGCACCTCTATGGCACTTACTCACTCTCACTTACCCTCCCCCCCCCTGCAGACAGTGTGGTGGAGTGGGACCAACAGTGAGCAAAATTGTAATGGGTTGACCTCTGACTGCACACTTTCCCCTGTAGCAGTCTGTCTGTCCCAGTGCCAAACAAGACCCCAAAAGGGTCCTTTTTTTTCCCACGGCGTTGGTCGCCACCCCTAAAGGGTCCTACAGCACAAAATCTGGATGATTTTGACCCAAGTGGCCCCCTCAATGTTTTTGCTTTTGCTTCAGTACAAACGTCCATTGCCCGTCCACAGAGAAAGAGAGAAGCCCTACTAACAACAAGGCCAAGACTGGCCGTCCACTGGCTGCCAGACGGTAGCTCAGGTTGCAGTGGTGCTACAGGGGTCCTCATGAGGTTACTCATATTCTCACTGATGACCACCCAAGCCTATCCCGAGCCCTTTTTGGGGTCAGGGCAGGTTGGCCCGAAATAGCAATTTTCCAGCCATCCCATGGTGGCTGGGGCCCAAAACTGACAAACCTTACAAGCTTGGGCGCACCTGAAGACAGGACCCTGGAACCCTGCGAGT
The DNA here is from genome assembly GCA_964036045.1 of Eutreptiella sp. 'Long Island Sound 2002'. Taxonomy (NCBI): domain Eukaryota; phylum Euglenozoa; class Euglenophyceae; order Eutreptiales; family Eutreptiaceae; genus Eutreptiella; species Eutreptiella sp. 'Long Island Sound 2002'. The sequence goes on from OZ038384.1 coordinate 73,783,014, forward strand.
CATCCCACCCTTGGGAAGGGCTTCCACATGTAAGAAATTTGAGGACTTGGCCATCCAAAAAATAGTCATTTTTGTGCAACCCATGACGACCACTTGGAACACTGAGCAACCCATGACGAGGGCACGGGGGGGCCGTCTCCTCGCTTTTAGACGCGACTCCCCCCCCAAGTAGAAGTGGGCCGAAGGCCCCTAGGGGGGGGGGGGCTTTGGGCTTTGGGCTTGTCTTCCCGATCCGAAGAGGGCCTTAGGGGCCCACGGAGTGCCTCGCGTTGGGGAAGTTAGGCTCAGGCGCACCGCACTCACCCTCGTACCACGCGGTGCAAGAGCGGGGTATACACCTCCTAGTGCGGACGTGCTTGTGCTGGCAAGGTGCAAGGGCCACGGGGCACGGGGCATGCAAGGTACAGAAAGCGGGTCGAGATTCTTTACTGGAAGCGTTCTTGAGTCGGTAGTGTGTGAACCACAGCCGCGTCCCATAGGAGCACGTGATGCCGGATGGCCAGAGTGTTCATGGGTTCAGGAAGCATGAGGAGTAAGGGTTGTAAGGCAGTTGCAATGGTGAGGATCACTAGGGGCCCTGGGTGAACCTGCATAAGGTGCGCAATGGACGGTTCTTGTAGATTGGGGTGGACCAGAAATGTCACTGTGGGGGCCCACCGCGTAGCGGGGGGGGGGGGGGGGCATTCGCATGGGCAGTCGACCCCCCGCCAGCATGCACCAGTGCTGTAGGTGGCACGTGGTCCATCGGGCGAGGAACGCCACCGACAGTGGCAGGACATGGGCACAGAGCTCCGAGACATGTGGGCTGAGGGTTGAGTCGGGCCGAGTGGGCCACTCCAGGGTGTCCAGGACCATCAGTAGGTCCGTGAGTGAGGGGGAGCTGTCAGCCATTGCTTCTAGGACTACACGAACACGGTCGCTCGTGCCGTCCTGAGCTACCGAGGAGGGGTGTGCAGACCTGACTAGGCCAGAGGGGGAGAAGACGGTCCACCTGTGGGGTGGGAGGGGGGATGGTGTGTGTAGGTCCGTCTCAAGCGTCACCGTGATGGAGGTGTTGCTGGCGGGTTGCACGACGGTCGTGCCGTCAGGTAGGTACGACCCTGCTATCTTGGGCACTGTGGTGAGGAGGCGCACAAATGCCCACTGGCTGCGCACGAGAAACGTGGGGCAGGAGCGGGCCACGTGGGACCAGGGGTGGTCCACGTGCGCGTCGCAGTAATCGCATGTGTAGTAATGCACGGAGGTGGGGGGGGGGGGGGGCGAAACAGTAGCGCCCGCAAGCGTAATGCGAGCACCAGGGGTGCCCTGGGGAGGGCGGAGTTCAAGAGGAGGGTCGAGAATGCTGTGGCGTCCCAGGCTGCAGTATCCCACGCTGCTAAGGGCGCCGCCCTTCGGATGAGGGCCTGGTCGTGTAGGCGCGCTACACTGTGCGGAGCATTGAGGAGGAGTCGCCCTTCGTTGGTGGCTAGCGCGGCTCCGCGTAATAGAGGTAGGAGTGGGGCAGTGAAGGGTAGTGCTCAGGAGGCGCCATGTGCGGCCAGCAGGTGAGCTTCCCGCTGGAGCATCGCCACCGTGTGTGTGTGACCCGTGTCATGTTGCGCTCGCATCCAAAACTCTTGGGCCCTACCGAGGTGGAGACCAGCTGTCTGAAGAGGTGGTTGAGGATGGAGGCGGGGGGGGGGGGGGGGGGGGCTTGGTGTATCCGCAGTGCATGGACGCGGTGGCATCTGCAAGGAAGCTGGCTTGGCCCTCCCAACCCTTGAGAAGGGAACGGGCGACCAGCTTGGCCAGCCACTCCGCATCCGCGGACGTGGCAACTACCACTGATAAGCCAAAACTGTACGACCGGAGGATTCCGAGCAGGGGACTGTAGAAGACAATCCCACCGCCAACTCGGTGCCCGGCCAGGGCACCGTCCGTCACAACCCATAGGACGTCCGGCAAGGGGCGGTCGGAGGCAACGTGCGCATGCACGCGCATGTCACGCAGGTGGGGCAAAGGGTGGGTGTGGACGCGTGTGTGCAGGGTGGCTAGGGCCGTGCGCAAGGCCATGCCCTCCGAAAAAGGGGCCACGGTGTCCAAGAGGTACACCGCCGATGCACGTGACAGGGGGTTGCGGCTGACCGACGCATGCAGGTAGGTCATCACCAGAAGACTGAGGTTGCGTAGAGGGAGGGAGGGGCATCCGACGCCGCCAGCGTGCAGCGGGAGATGCAGGAACGCGGTGCACGTCCACGGTGGGAGGGCGAAGGCCGTCCGGTACGCCTTGTGGGCGTAAACCTGCAGGTCATGGTGCCAGTCCGGAGGGGCTAGCACGCCTGAAAACACAAAGTCCCAGCGGGATAGGGCAAACGCTACAAAGGACCGTACCATCAACAGGGGGGACATGGGCTTGTCACGGGTGGAGTGATACACTGACCGGAACGTGCGCAGCAGGTCGCTGAGCTTGTCCACTGGTCTGAGGGTGTGGAATATGGGTATGCCAACGATGAGGGGTGGGGCAGGGAGGGTGCGTGTTTTGAACCTGGGCACAGCCACTATAGTCGGCTGTGGGAGGCCCGCGGCATCGAGTGTGTGGTAGCTGAACTCCAACTTGTCCATGTTGGGCACCCCGTCGGTGTGGAGTGTCGCGCGTACACACTCACCCGCGATGATGGATACCCGCGCTATGGTGGGTTCAAAGAAGGCGCGGTCATCGCTGTAGCAAACTCTATTGATAGGCAGGGCTGCGGGGGATGGCCAGGGCGGGATGCGTATGTGCTTCGGGAAGGGGAGGGAAGAGGAGGCGAGGACGGACACGCCCTGATACCCGTTGGCTGAGAAGGGGTTGCCTTGGGAATATCCCTCTTCGGGGGTGTAGCCTGGCGTGAGGCCGTCTGCCGACACTACCCTGATGCAGAGCTGGGAGTAGAATCCCGCCGCCCATTCCCCGTAGTTCCATGCTGGGCTGAGCCTGGAGCACAGGGGCCGCACATGGTGACGCTGCTTCCGTAGGTATGCGTCGGACTCATCCCACCCACAGCGGGCCACGGACCCATACACTTCCAAAGAGGAGGTGCAGGCGGCACGACTGACTAGTGCTAGCTCGGCCGCCCTCAGCTCATCCCGGTACGCGAAATAGTCGGGGGGGTACAAAGCGGATGCCTCAAGCGTTCGGTCCAATTTGGACTTGGCCGCGTGCGCCTCGGCGCCTGTGACCGGGCTTTCGGCCACTACCGGTCGGTAGGACGTCATCAGATTGGGGGGTTTCTTTTTATCATTGGGGGTTTTGCCCTTGTAGATGCCATACTGCACTAGCATGGTGGAGAGGGAGGGGATGCCGAGCCAGGCTTGCCTACGCGAGGCCAGCACGCCTGCACTGAGGCCGAATCCCCCCGGCTGGAGGAGCCGACGAGGGATGTTGTCCACTGCCGTGGCCCATGAGCCAGGGCGGGATATGGAGGGTTGCATGAGGTGATCCGAAAGTACGGGGTCAGACGAGAGACGGTTGCAGTAGGCTGTCCTGTCCTCAGGGACCTGAGGCTGGAGCCCCAGTCGGAGGAACTGCAGTAATACCCGTACCGGCAGGTCAAGGACCGGGTTGAAAAACGGTTCCCAACACTGTGGGTCGGTGTGCGCATGGAGCCAGTGATCGTCCAGCACCAGATGGCGGTGCTGGACGTTCATTGCAGCCTGAGTGTCAATCTCCGCCTTGAGGGCGTCTGGGGTGGAGAGGGTGGTGCGGGGGTTGGGGGCTATGCGGGATAGGGGTTTGAGGGGTTGAGCAGGCAGACGCAAGGCACTGCGGGTGGTGCCGGTGACGACCACCTTGGCTAAGGTGACCGCCAGGCGCTCACGCCCCCGCTCCGCCACTGTTTCGTGAAGCACTCGGGACAGCTCCTGTAGGCGAGTCTGGGATAGGGGGGGGTCAGGGCGCGCAGGCGTTTCATGACTGTGGCCGCAGAGGGGGGTCGGGGTACGACGGATGACGCATAGTGCCACATAGCGCGGACATAATGGTCTGGGGGGGCGGGGTAAAGGGTGACCCAGGCCCACACCGCGTCTATTAGGCCCGAGAGCTGTGTGGCGCGGGCAGGTTCCACTAAGCGCCATTTGAAGCGCTTCCAGTGGAACGGCTGTGCGGCTGGATCATGGGTGTCGATGGTGGTGACCAGCCCCATGTGGGTGCTGTGAGAGGGGAGGAGGGTGGAGTGGAGGGGGGGAACGTATGGCGAGGTGAGGATGTGGTCAATGCCTGTGCATCGTTGCACCCCATCGACCACCGTCCAGTTGGTGAAGGTGCCCGGGGGGTGTGCCAAGTGAAAATCTTGAAAAAGTGACGCGCTACGCAGCGCGTAGTACAGCGGGGAGGTGTCCCCGAACGCCTCACAATTGAAATCTCCACCCATGATGGTGGCCTGGGGGCGCAGCAGGGTGATGAGCTGCTTAATCGCCTGTAGTACGCCCTTCTTCTCAGCGAAGCTGTAGTGGGGCCGGAGGTGCACGGAGATCAGGAGGAGAGCACCATACCAGGTGGTCTCAATCACCACTGCAAACCAGTCAGTGCAGTCCATGGCTACGTGGGGGGTGGAGGGCCCTTTAACCAAAGCCCAAGCCCAAAGTATCAGGAACCCCGTACCCGCCCCTTGCGTGCGGCTGATGGCATAGCCATAACGCCTAGGGATGCTGTGGCGTAGGCTGCGATCCGACCAGGTCTCCTGATATAGGCCGTAGCCTATGTCCATCGACAGGAGGTGGTTCTCAAAGTCCTTGGTTTTGGTTTCTATACCACCGAGGTTGTTGCAATACAAGATGGTGGGGACAGGCGGTGGGGTGGGCGGGTCAAGGAACCAACGAGCAATTGCCGTGTGGGGAGGGGGGGTGACCGGGACCACGGCTGACGAGAAGCAGCTACGCTCACCGGTGGCGAGGGAGACCGGGATCGTGTTCGGGACCAGGACACCGGTCACATCGGAGGAGGACCGGCCCGCTAGTTCCGTACGGCAGGTGGCACTGAGGGGTCGGGGAGAGGTGCAGAAGAACCCAGGGTAGTGGGAGTGGACAGAGGGGCCATGGACGACAGCTGCCGGGCGCTCGGGCCGCCCGCATAGGGGGCAGTGGGGGGTCATGACGAACACGATGGGGGGGGGGGGCGGTTGCAGTCCAGGAACCACTCATGTCCCCGTCGCGTGTAGCTGAGGATGCCGGTAGGCGCCGGCGGTAGCTGCCGCACCGCGTCCCAGAACCACAGCATGTCACCCTGGGGGTTGAAGAAGGGGGGGGTCACGAGTGCAACATCGCGGTGGCGTATCATGTGCTCGCGTGTGCCAGACAGCCAATGGATGGTGCTGGAGGCAACCATGTGCCACAAGGAGGTGGGGATTAACAGAAGTGGTCGCCAGACCGCTGGAGGAAGGTGCGCGCGCGCTTGAACACGGAGCTGGGCTTTGGGGGAGGGCGCAGGGGGGGGGGGGGGCATAGGAGGGCTAGGCCACCTTGGGTGGAGCAGTGTGGGCACTGGGGGGGCTGGCAGCGCGTGTGGTGTGCAAAGAGGGCGCCGCAGGCCCAGCAAGCCATCCACAGTCCTGTTTGAGACGGGCGCTTTGTCTGTTCTAGAGGGAGGAAGGGCAGGAACACGTGTATCTGGCTGGGGATGTGGTCAACTGCATGACGGAGGGTGTGGGTTTCAGCGATGGACTGAGCCACGCGGAGGAGAGGGGCGAAGGGGGTGACGGTGTGCGGGAGAATACGGGGAAGGTGCAGTCAGCGGCGCACGGTGCCATCGAAGGGGGCCGTGTCCGCGCCGCGGGCTCCACCTGGGGCTGGCGGGGGAGCGGGCAGTGGCCAAGGGGCAGGGAGGTGAGGCTGCCATTGGTTCGGCCGTGAGACCATCACCGCTGTGCTTGAGGGGTCCCATGGGGGGGGGCGCGCCCGGTGCGTGTCCTGGTGGTCCCCTAGGCGGGGGCGTTTGGCGTCCTTCTTGGGCCTGTCCCTGGGAGCAGCCTGGGTAGGGGTGACGGCGGGCGCCGAGGCGTCACAGACGTCGCTGGTCCTCTCGATTGGAGAGCCATTACTCCGCGTGCTGGCCAGGGTGACCGACCACTGGGGCGGTACTGTGCTGGTGTCCAGGTACGTGCGGTCCGCACTGGAGGTGAAGAGGGAGGCCCATACGGACTCGTCTACCGTGGCGATGCCGACACGGCGGCGGATCGTCTGGGGTGTCAGGGTGATGGGCGTGAGGAGGAGATGGGTGAGCTGCACACTGGCCGCCATCAGGTGCGCGTCCCCGATGGACTCTAGGTCCCGGAGCATGATAAGGCGCCGGCCTGGGGGATGGGGGCGGGACGCGTCTGCTGGGGTAGCGGTGGTGGCGGGAAGCTGGGCGTCCTGGAGGCCCGGGGTGACGAGGCGGGGCCCGGGCTGTTGCGGACCCGTTGGGGGGGCCTCGGTTGCCGGGCTGGCCGGAGTGGAGCCGCGGCGAAGCACCCAGTCGAAGGCCGCGTCCGTGGCCTTGCTTGTGAGCTCCTTCTTGAGGGTCTGCGTGACCTGCGTCACCCCCGCCTTGGTCTCTATGCCCCTGAACGTCTGTACCAGGGCCTGGCGGAACGTGTCCTCCGTAGAGACCACTAGGAGGCTCTGGGAGGCCCGGTCTGACACCGCGTCGTGCATAGCCAGCCTGCGGGCTACGTCCCCATACGGTAGGGCTTGGGAGCCAGGTTGTTCGATTAGCCGGACTATCTCTTCCAGGGACTTGGTCTTGAGGTCCTGCAGGTTGTTGTTCTCGTACCGCTCTTCCGGGATCTCGACGTAGCGGCCCAGGTCTGCCCGCAACATAGGCTGGCGGTACGCGGGGCAGGTCAGCCACAGGGACTTGGCTACACCCACTAGCGCCGCCGTGGTTCGCACCCCGTTGATGTTGCCGTACGCCTTGGAGCCCAGTTGGTGTGCCCGCGCTAGCGTCAGCAGTGGTTGGGCATGTTCCTCGGCCTTGTTCTCGGGAACGGAGGCGAGGGAGTCCAGTCGTGTGAGGAAATCCGCGGAGTCCGCGGAAGATAGCGCCCGCAGTTGCAGGAGCCACGGGTCATCCGACGTGTCGTCGGCCGTTTCTTTGCGCCAGCGCTCCTCGGAGGCGTACAGCCGCACGAGGAGGCCCGGGTGGCAAAGCTTGCCATCCCCATCGGGGCCATGAGCTCTCAGCTCCTTGAACCATTGGGCGGACGTGAGGACGCTATTGGTGGGCACGGGCGTTGGAGGGTCCGAGGGTAGGAGGTCGGGGCACGCCAGCGCGGACCCAGCCTGCTTGGCCGCCCAGCTGAGCAACCAGTATATCACCGGCAGGCGCATCACCGGGGGTTTCAGGTCGTGCTCGCCGGAAAGGACCATCAGGAACTCGTCCTGGCTGAGCGTGCGGAGGGTCTGGTCACCGTAGCGGGCGGTAAAGATTGAGGCCTCGGAATGGAGGTCGGTCATCTAGGCCGGCGTGGCCTGGGCGTGGAAGGCCACCAGCGCGTCGATGGCCATGCCGTAGGTCAGCCACGACGTTTGGCCCGCGTGGTTGCGCAGTGACTCCATGTCGAGGTGTGCCAGCGAGTCGGTGGCAGCCGCCCACATGAGGCACACAGACCCCAGGAAGGCGTCGTCCGCTGGGCACCCCGCGCAGAGAACCCCGGAGGGGTGGTGGTGGAGTGTGAGCAGCAGCTCGCACGCAAGGGGGTTCCAGGCGGCCCCTGTGCAGGGGAAGCTGTCCCTGGGGGTGATGGCCGCCACACGGTCGGCTGGAGAAAGGGCGCGGAACGCGTCCGCTGAGACATCGGGGATAACGGCTGCAGCCGGTGGCATGGTGACTGCGAGCAAGAGGGATGGGGAGGGTGAGAGGTGTCTACTCGGTGTCCAGGCGTCGGTCCGCCGGATTCCCATGACGAGCCCGATGCGCACGGAGCTTCGCCCTGCGGGGAGTGTGGGGGGGTTGGGGTGACCGTGGCTGGAGTGGTGCACTGGTGTTCTGGTGCAAGGGTCCAGCGGAGCACTCTCACGGCAGGCTGACACAAAGCACTGGTGGTTGTCGGGCGCGGTTGACCTGTGGCCCGGGTGCCAGAGTGTCTTAGAAGGCAATCGCCCCGGAGGTAGAGCACTTGGCGCTCGCCGCGAAGGAGCGGGTTCGAACCCTGGGATCGGTGGTCTCCCACCGACCTGTTCGAGTACAGGTGACGGTGCGCACTGCTGCAGGGGCGGGTGGCTCCCACGTGTTTTGTTTTTCTAGGGTGGGTGGTAAAATGAACGAGACCTCCACCCGAACCACCGGTATCGGTGGCGGCGCGAGTTGCTGAAGGGGGGGGGGTGGTTCCCACGCCGCCAACTAGAGAGCTCTACGTGCAGGGATCCCAGGAGCACCAACGCCCGGGATCGAACCCCCGCACTGGACGACCGAAGACCTACGCTCTCACTACTGGGCCGCGGGAGTCTCTTACGTGACTTAGGGGTGCCGCCGGTTATGAACGCTGTTCTGAGGGTGGGGCCGTGTGTTGTCAAGCGTGTTGCGCGTGTCGGGAGGCCTCATTCCATGTGTACGGGGCCAGGACATGGGGGGAGGGGGCTGAATGGGGAGCGGCACCGTCGGACCGCCGACTGACGTGCACGGGAGGAGGAGATGGGACAGTAGCACTGCCGGACCGCCGACTGACGTGCACGGTGGAAGGGGAAGGACAGCTGCACCGCCGGACCGCCGGCTGTCGTGCCTGAGAGTAGGGGATGTTCCGTCGCGTCACCGATTGGTTCGTTGGGAGGAAGGACAGGGGAGGGCAGGCCACCACGGCCTGTGCTTGCGTTTGTACACCCCTTCTCCGTGGGACGCCCCAAGGTTGACACGCCATCTCAGAGGCGACAGGGCACTGCCTAGCGGTGCAAGCTCCAGCTGACAGGGGGGGGGGGGGGGGGGGGCTTTTGGGGGGGGGGGGGCTAGCCGCCGAGGAGGGCTTCTCTAAGGGACTTGCTAGTCGCTGCTAGTTGCCGGGGGGGGGGAGGGGGGCTAGGGGAGGGGGTTAGCAGAGGTCTAGTTCAGTTTGGCAGAGACGCGGTGGCCTAAGGGGTTACTCTACAAGAACGGAGGCCTCCACTCTACCTCCTCACCAATGCAAAGGTGGTTGTAGGCGCCCACACCCCCTGCCTGGGGAGGGCCGTATATATATACCCCCTGCATTCTCGGGGGTCCCCAACAAAGGGAACAAAATCGGAAGTCAAAACCTATGCCGGGGGTCACCATGATGCACCACGCAACGAAGCGTGGATTCAAAGATTGTCCTAAGCGCGCCCCCTTAGTATGGCTAGTAGCCATTGACCCTTGGTAACTAAGTGGGCCCGGAGGGCCCGGAGGGGGGGGGGGGGGAGTCGCGTACCCGGACCGAGGAGACGGCCCCCCCGTGGACGAGGGCTTTGAACACGTTTGGGTGATCATTGGGTGATAGGATAAGTGCATCTCAGCCCGTCGACATCCACACCAGATCATCCCTCTTTGATTGCAATGGTGGGCCTATGAAAACAATCTCATGGCCATTAGTGTATGGGGCTGATCATTTGGTGGAAATATATGAATACACACAAAGCCATAGGGCTGATGAACCCGTGTGGTACCTAGTTTCTGCTAGTCAGCCCAAAGGGCCCGCCTTGGCTTGTAGGACGCAATTACTAGGACTCAATGAGCACAAGTTGAAGGCAATGGCATTATTTCAAGAGTTGAATGATCAATACTAGGGTGGCCAGATGCATAAAACGCCACATACCTCCTTTCCTGGGTCTGTAGCACACCGCCCCAACAGGTTAAATTGGGTGCACAACCCCTTGTGAAACCCTTAATTTTGTAAGGCGCCCCCCCCCTCCATCTTAAGGGGTTGTTTGAGGCGGGGTTGGGGGGATCGCCCATTGCTCACGATGTGTAGATTCGCACACCAGGTAGGAGCCACTTCTTTCGTCATTCTTGACGCCCAAGCCAATGGTGGGAACCCCAGGTAAACTTGATTGGCCCGGGACAACGACCAACTAATGATATCTTCTGGCCAATGTTAACCACATTGTTTCAGGGAATTCCTCCAACTTGCTGGACAATAGAAGTTTGCGAAAGGATAGTTTCTTGGGGCATTTTGCCCCCCCCCCCCAACTTGGAAGCCCCCCCAACCCCCACTCCCGCACCCCTCTCTGCAACTGCACATGGACGATCAACCTCATGAGAATCAACAATCCATTGCGTCGGATTCATTTCCTGGGATTTCTTGAGCCTAAGTGGTTTGCAGCCCACCCGCATCTCATGATTCCTTGCACATGTGGTCAGGCCATTGCCGCCTGCTGCTCATCTCTTGGGGAGAAATCTTTCAGTCTGAAGGCTGACCGCATGACAACGTTGCTGCATCTGTACCAAGCTGCCGGGCAGTTTGGGGCGGTCAGCGCAGTAGCGCGGCATCTCATCGAGACCGTGGACCGGGACAATTGGGTGTACTACGAGGCATACTTCAAGGCCTTGCAGGAGCTGCTCACACAACCAGCGGTGGCCCCCCACGTGGTGGTGGTACCATTGGCAGAGGGAGGCTGCGAGTTGCCGGTTGATGCCACGTTTGCGCTGGCGGCCAAGTTCATGGAGAAGCTTGTGGAGAGGGAAATGCAGGTGCGAGGGGTAGCGCGTTTCCACGGCAGGGGATGTGGCTGAGGGAACCTGGCCTTGACCCTCCGAGGGCTGGCGGCCGTGGCCGGTTGTGTCCAAGCAGCTGCACCCACAGAACTTGCCCTTCGCTCCTTTGGCAAGGGGACACAATGTGCGCCAGCGGACATTTGGCCAAAGACTGTGTACTCTCTCACACGTTTTTGGTGTGGTAGTCTGAGCACTCAGGCGGGTTTCAGGAACATCCCCCGCACAGACACGGTACTCACACTGGCAGACCCACTTCTGTCACGCACGAATCCACATCTGAAATTGCATTATGTGTGTTCTCAACTCCCCGGAGAAGAACAATCCACAGCACCGCATGTTTTAGCCGGATTTTTATGAACTACAACAACACCCGCCCCCCCCCCCCCCCCCGCACCACACACAAAACTCGAACGCATGACACTGGGAGTATTGAGTGGTGCATCCCTCTCCCCTGTGAGCCCTGCTCGCATGAGCACGAGAGTGCCGGAACGATGCGCTGCAAATGTGAGCTGGGGTACGGCCGTTCCAGTGTTTTGTCTCCAAGCTCCATCTTTTCGTGCGGTCTGACATGCGCCTGCAAAGCGGGCGGCTCATGTACTGTGTCCAGAAGTGCAGGGATTCTACCGGGAAATGACGGCACGACAAAGACAGAAGACGGCGTTGTCGCGAACCATTTTTTTGATGGATGACCTCAACGCCGGGTGTGGGCCCTCGGGGCAGAGTTTTGCTTAACAACTCAGCATCTCCCGGGGGGGGGGGGGGGCTGACACCCCCCACCCCCCCCCCCCCCTCAGACCCTGCCTCCCCCCCTCTTATGTGATTGGGCAAAATTTTCTCCGGGTCTTCAGCCAATCAAAAATTTTCTCTGGCGCCTTCGGCGCAAATCCGTTTAGGCCAAAAAATTTCTTCGCCGCCTCTAACAACTCAGGGTCTCCTGAGGGGGGGGCGGGGGCGGGGGGGGGGGACACAGCCCCAACCACCCACCCCCCTTGGACCCCCCCCCCCCTTTCAGGAAAACTCTGCCTCAGGGCAGCTCCTGCTGGCAGGGCATGGCATCGAACCCCACCTTACAAATTTTGGGTGGTGGGATTGCGCGGTTGGCAGGTCGATTGTGGTCGGAACTGGGGGGCTTACCGCTCTTTCCGTCTCGCCTCCCCTCTGAATTGTGAGTGAGAGCTCGGCTCTGCGGTTGATGTTTGGCAGTCTGCCATTCTACGGCCGACAGTTTTGCATCGTTGGGGACGGGCGGCTGTGCTCGAAAGGTGTACGGTCAATGAAGGCTTTGTCACGAGTCACGGGGGCCGTGGCCCTGCCCCGCTCTTCTGGGGGCTTCTGAACCCCCCCCCCCCTGAGGGGGCCATTCAAAAGCCGAATTCTGCCCCCCCCCCCCCCTCCCCCCTGGGCCCCCGGATGGTGACGTGTGGTCTGTCACGTGTGTGACGGTGGTGGTGTTGCTGTCAGCACAAGAAGCAACAGCACATGCAGAGCCACAAGAAAGATTGCCCCCCCCCTTCCCCCCAAGTGGACTGGACCCCAAATCATTGACTAAGACTTGAGAGTGAGAGGACCCCAGAAGTCACCTGCATCTCAAATCACCTCAAGGAGAGGTTGTTAGATCAAGCGCAGGCGCGGACATTCATGTAGCATACCCCAAGGCATGATATTGTTTGTCTAACCTCTTGTAAAATCATTATTTTGCCTGACAAAATGATTTCCCAATGGATTTTTTGATTTTGAGGCCTCTATCCCCCTGAAATTCCATACCACATTTTAAGTGGGGGCGGGGGGTCAAAAGTTTGTGCTTTGAGGGATTTGAACCAGGGTCGGGTAAAAAAAAAGCTTATGAGCTGATTGGCTCATGCCGGCGAATGTCGGCCGCGTTTCGAAGCAGAGACAGGCCTGTTGTTGGTGGTGTTCCACCACTTGACCATGGATTATTCCTGTGGGCCATGGATTCCCCACTGCTTGTAACTGTCGTCTGCCACTGAAAAAAGCTCAACTGTGTGTTTCTGCCTGCCTGTCTGCCTGCCTGCTTGCCCGCCTGACTGCCTGACTGACTGCTTGCCTGACTGACTGACTGATTGGCTGAATGTCAGCCTCTCTTCCAGGTGTCTTGCCGAAGGCAATAGAATTGAAGATGACATTGGAATAGGGCGACCAGTCATCACGTGCCTTTGTATTTGGCAGTGGCAGTCATTTTGATCCCCCGATGAGTGCACAGTACCTGTGGCACCGGGCTTCGTGGCTTCGTGGCTGATACCCCCCCCCCCCCCCCCGGCTGGAGTGCATCTGTGGGGAGGAGGTGGTGTGCAGCCGCAGTGGACGTGTACCATGTGAGCCTCATTCTTCCCCGGAATGCCCTCACACTGCCCTTACACGGCCCTCGCACTGCCCTCACACTGCCCTCACACTGCCCTCACACTGCCCTCACACTGCCCTCACACGGCCCTCACAGGGCCTTCACACCCTCACACTTCCCTCACACGGCCTTCACACGGCCCTCGCACTGCCCTCACACAGCCCTCACACGGCCCTCACACTGCCCTCACACTGCCCTCGCACTGCCCTCACACTGCCCTCACACTGCCCTCGCACTGCCCTCACACTGCCCTCACACTGCCCCCAACCCACTGTCGTCACTGCATCCTCGGTATCTACAAATTCCAGAGGCCATATGGCCTCTGGAATATGGCCATAAGGCCACACACAACCCGCACATGTCGGAGTAGGCGGGTGTAGCAGAGGATTGTCATCAGTGACGCCTGTGACGTATGCCAGCTGAACGGGTGCGACGCGCCCGTCCATGCCATGCTCCCCCAACCCGGGGGTCCTTGTGGAGAGCATGGGTTGTCCATCGCATGGGATGGCCCTCCTGATGAATGGCAACAGGGGCATCTTGGTAAAAATTTATTTGAAAGGCAGTTTGTACCGGACCTTGGGCCGCTGCGCTCCACTATGAAAGAAATGATTGGGGGACTGTGCGGCACAGGGCAACCTGAAAATTGCTCTGCGGGGGGGGGGGGGGGGTGTGACATGGACGCCCGCCGAAGGAGGGGGGGGGGTTGGAGAAATGGGGTTCCGTGTCGGGCCCTTTGTTTTGTGTAAGAATGGATGTTGGCGCCAAAGGCAACCCCCCCCTCCCGTCACGGCGGCCAAGGAGGGAGGTGGGGGGGTTGGGAAAATGGGCTTCCGTGTCACCCCCCCCCCCCCCGCAGAGCATTTTTCTTCCCGCCCAGTGCCCCTGTGACCTTGGTGCAGGCCACACGCATTGGCGGATACGTCAGGGCGTTACCTATCACCCGAGGGGAGAGCTGCGGCCGTGCAGACCAGTGAAGCCTCAGCCTTCAGGAGTTCGCCCCCAAAGCCTGCGTGCCTCCCAAAGAAGCACTTTGCTTGGTCATAGGGGGCGTACCGTGCGCTGTGCGCGCGCTGTGCACGCGCTGTGCGAAAAGTAGGCCATTCTCCACCACCGGTAGGCAGCTTTTTGGGTGTAGGATTGCCGCAGGGTACTATTGCCATTGTGTATCCTTGTAGCATCAACCCTCCCCCTTCTTGCGTGTATGTACCCTTGCAAACGGGCACCCTGAGGCCGGTATATGGTGATACATTCTCAGGGTGTCGGCCGCGGGGCATCATCTTTTGCTCTCATTTCTCAGACCCTCTATTGCATTCACCATGGACTTTAATGTTGGAGATAGGGTGTTCTACACTCGCTCCAATGGGGTGCGATTTCCTGCCACACTGGTGGGGTTTGCGCCCGACGGATTAGTCCACTTGGAGTATTTCCGAGACGCGGTGAAGTTGGTGAATCGGCAGTGCAAAGTTAAGTCCATCTCCTTTGCCATCCCGAGTGCCGACTCACCGCCCCCTCATTTCCCGTATCTTGTGACCCATTTCACTGATGCCATGCCAATCAGTTCTATTGGTGGTGCTCTTTCCGATATACTATTCAACCCCAAGTATGCGGGTTGTGTGTAGAAGATTACCGTGGCCGTGGACCACTTGGGTAACATTGTGTGGATATGCCCTGTCCTACCCGGCACTAGTGCCGATGTTAAGATATGGGACACCGTAATAACTGGCGCTGTGCGCGCGCTGTGCGAAAACGCCCCCATAAGGGCACGCTTCCCCTCCTGATGTATGCCGATGTCTATCACAGAGCCTTCTCATGCCCCTGCATTGGAGCGTATTGAATTATTCCCATCTCTTGCCCTTTTGGCCGCAGGTGGAAGGGAAGAAGTGTCGTGGTCCCTACCTTGGGATGATGGAGTTGTGCAAGCAGGGACTACGTTGGCATCGCGATGGAGCTGAGTTTGCCGCTCAGGTGGGTGACCCAGGTATGTACCTGGTTTCCATCTCCGCCTGTTCTTCCTGCTGTCGCTGAGCTAGCTTGTCTGCGAGGCAAACTGATTTGTGTTGCTCCGGCGGTGAATGCTGTCTGTAGGTCTGCAGAGGCTCTGCTGGTCTCTGATTCCTCACAGCAGTTTTCTACCACGGTGTTGCGTCGTTCGCAGTCATAGTCAGTCGTGGGTCACACACACACACCCGGCCACCCTCTGCCTCTGCAGCACAATTGCAATCCAATCTCAAGGAGGTTTTGGTGCAGTACACAAGCCTGTTCTGCCGCAAAACTGTGTGTTTCCTGGACATAATGGGCTACGCAGCAGAATTGTGTTCTTCGCAGACCAACAACGCCGAGTCTCTTTTGGAGCTTCTGAAGGGCAAGTGCAATGAGGCCCATGGCAGTGATGACAAGGACAAAAAGATTGCATGTCTGCAGGTGGCCCTCTAGGGCACTGTGTTGCAACGTCACCGCGAGGGTTTGGGGAGTCTAAACTCCTCTTTGTTCAGCCCCAAGGACGCCGGGCCAACGTGGATGGGGCTGGGGGGCACGGCCAGTAAGAGGGTCGGGGTGGCGGGTTGCGGGGCACCAATGCACTCAGGCCACCGATCAGGGAAAGCCTCCATGTGCATCCGAAACCCATGGAATACGGCAGCGGACAGTCCAGAGCACCACGTAGCCCTGCAGGAGAACTACCGGAGGCCATGAACCAAAAAACGAGACGGAGGAGAGCACGAGTGGCACGAGCGATCGGAGCGCTTCGAGCCAACGATTGTACCCCGCAAAATGCGCAGGTGGGGCGTGTACAGGGGGCTGGGGACCCCCTCCTCTCCCATCCCCCGTGTAAGGACCGCTCAACCCAATCAATGGCGAGTGACAGTTATCTGAGGGTTGTTTAGGATGATAGCACAGCTGCTGACGCTTGTTGACGACAGCGATGGACGGGTATCCGCGGGGACGGCTGTCTAATGGCTGTTGAAGGTATTCGGACGGGCAACCCCCATGGCGTTGGGGCCCAACAGCGGTGGGCGACCGCATCCTTGCCCCCTACCCCTGAGGCATCCAGCCACTTTGCCCCTCCGCGCCCACATGCCGCCAGCAGTACGCTCCTGTCTGCAGTCCAGCATTACCATTTACAAGCTGAGACAGTGCCTCGGCCTGCTGGATGATATGGACGTGGACACTGCCCGGGCCACGGCAGACGGCTACATGCAAGTGTGTGCCCTCTCCTGCACCCTTGTCCCCCTCCTCCACAGGGGTCACACCACAGTCATCTCCATTTTCAGCCTCTGCTGCTCCGCTCCTCCGGGGGTGGGGGGATGCGAAACGCTCTGTTGATTGATGCAGGAACGAATGTCGAGAGACGGCGATGACGCAAAAACGAAAATGCGGCAGGTCGCCAAAAGGGCCCTGATGGACAGATTTGTGATATATGTGCAAATATGAATGTGAAAAGGCCACACAAAAAGACAAGCAGAAGCACCGCGTCAGCAAACAATGGCAGCTTCATGTTTGCCCTGGTCTATGACAGAGCATGCCCAATGCCGAGGCATCTGTGACGTCTGGAATGTGGCGAGCGGGTTTGCTGTTCAGATGTACATACGGATATCGGTGCGGAGGGTACTGATACCATGCGCCCAGGGAGCATTCCGGAGCGGAGCGAGGGCACAGCCCTTCCCCCCTGCGATGTGCCCAGGGGTTGCGTGCTTCCATGCCACCTAAATACCCCCTCACATCGCAGAGGGACTCCAAGGCACAAGGGAGCGCGGGGGGGGGTACACTGTGGGCCCCCGAGGCATCACAAGACGGATGTCTTTCAGGGAGGCTGTTCCGAGCAGGCGGTCTTTTTCTGGCTGTTGTTCAGCGGCATTGGGGACGGCTGACGGCGTTGGACGGTGATTGGGGTACCAAAGTTGGTAAGAACCGGCAAGGCCCTCGGCTAATGGCCAACCGACCGCACTTGATGAGTAGTTGATGTCGTTCGCCCGTCTGCTTTCGCCAAGCTGACAAAACCGACGGCAGTTGACGGTTACCCAAGCAGTGTCGGTTTCACAAGTTGCGTGCCATAACGGGCCTTAATGCCACAAAAGTGAAAGTACTCCTGGTAATGATTCATTCCCACCACCAACACACTGAGCCGCCGTCTCGCACATTCCGCAAGAATCTTCAAAAGGCCATCTCATGTTTCTTTTCCTTGTTCATACCTGTACAACATGAATGGATGCTGAACCCATTGGCAATGGCAGGGGAAGAGTCAAGGCCACCGCAGGCAGCGTAACACGTGTGCCACTTCACCTGTTGCACGCAGGAATATACAGAGGCCCTGCCTCTAAATGTGGGGCTGGAGAAGCTGGAACGCGGACACGGTGATGACCTCGTGGTCTTGGCTGTGACCCTTCTTGTGTTCCACGCGCACAAACTGCAGAGGCCCGCGCTGCTGCGGCGTGCCCTGTGCTATTTGGAGTATGCATCGACTAATGTGGCGTACAATTTCTATTTCTACATCCTGAAAGTGCTGATTTACAGTAGACTTGGTGTGTGTCGTCTGGATATCATGCAGACGCTGGACATCAAGTACATCCAGTACGACACGCTGACCTACCTTGTGCTGCCATCCCTCGTTGCCTCGGGCCAGCAGGCCAAGGCACGTCAGGTCATGCAGAGTGTCGTTGGATTCCACCGCAGCTGTCAGCACTCGGGTCCGGATGACATGGCTCAGGTGCGGTGCGGTGCCCCACCCCCTCCCACATAGCCAACCCAGCCCCCGTACGGGAATCCCGGGTTCCCCGTTTTGCCCCGTACAGTGGCCCGTACAGTGGGTTCTCAGAACTGTAACACAGAAATAGGCAATATTAGGCACCCATTTGTCCCTCATTCCTGCCTCCCCGTGTGTTGTTGACCAGACCATGCCTTGCAATGTATGCCACTCCAAGAAGACTGAAACTGTTGATTTTCCTCTTTGGGCCAGGCGGATCGTTGTACCCTTCGACAGAAGCATCCTGACTGTGCAGGCAATTGGGTTATTTGTGAACTGTGTGTCTGCCAAGCCCGTCCAAACCCCTTTTTTGGGTCAAAGTCTGCTGCGGCTGGTACTGCGCAAACGCAAGCAGAGACGTACGCACGGCCCACTGTCATCAAACAAGAGAGAACCACCGCTTTACACTGCTGTGATGACCATCCCGTGAACATCATACTCACAACACAAAACATGTAGCTCTGCATTTCGTGCCTCTGGGTACACTACCAAGCTGCTAAGTGGCTGCCAGTGTTGTGCATGGTTCTGTTTCCACGGTTCTGAGCAGCCCAATAGTAAATGTCACGGCTTTGATCCCAAGAGGTAGAGGTAGATACCCCCTGTGCTGCACAGTACGGTTTTGGATCATGTGGAAGAGATGCGTGAATGCCTGAAATATTGAATAATGTGTGCAAAGTATTGGCGCAAACATACAACGCCATCCTCCACACTGTAACCAAAGCCCTGCCATCCTACCTTCCTCCTCCCAATGTCCTCTTCCCTGCAGTGGTCAAAATACTTGTCATTGCGGGTCATTGCACGTGGGGATTGTTGCGCACATCACCGACCACACCCTTGCAGGTGTTCAAGCATGAGTCCTTCACCAAAATCAAGGAATTCCGTCGTTTCCGGAACCGCTTGAGGACATCC
This sequence comes from Eutreptiella sp. 'Long Island Sound 2002', assembly GCA_964036045.1. Taxonomy (NCBI): domain Eukaryota; phylum Euglenozoa; class Euglenophyceae; order Eutreptiales; family Eutreptiaceae; genus Eutreptiella; species Eutreptiella sp. 'Long Island Sound 2002'. Next base: position 73,801,674 of record OZ038384.1, read on the forward strand.
ATTGTGAAGATGGAATGTGGTGTGGCCTGGCTTTTGGGGGGCTTACTGGAGAACAACACTGGGGAGAAGGTCCGCGAGTTTTTCAGGTATGACCCACTGGGCTGCGCTGTGGATTCTGCAGAAGGCTTCCTTGGACAGTGTTGACGCTCTGGTGATATGTGTAGGGACATTTCTGAGCAGCACCAAAACAATTTTTTTTTGGTGCCGGTGAGCACTCCACAAACACCGGAAATTGTGTTGGAGGTGGCGTGGGAAGTCCTGATAGAGAGTGTGAAGAAAGGTGCAAATGTGCCAACAGGTCCCCCCCTGGATGCACCCAATGCATTCCAATGCATGACATCACGCCTCCAAAAGCTGATGTGTTGCACCGGTAGGGGAACCATTGATGTGCCCCACATGATGATTTGGATTTGTTTCTGTCTGGCTACATGACAATTCCACAAAGAGCCCCACACGGGGGCTGATCCTGGTCAGGACCTGACCTCAAAGGGGGGGGGGGGGGGGGCAACCCCCCCTCTACAGACCCCAAAATGGTTGTACAGAACAATGGGTTTTGTGGGCGCCGGAGGCGCCGGAGATTTTTTTTTTAGGCATATGGCAGGGGGAAATTTTTTTGTTGGACCCTATGTGTCTGTACTCAAAATACTCAGAATTTTGTGGAGAATTCAAAAATGGCTGAAAAGCACAAAAAAGGATTTTGACCCCGACCCAGCCTCCGGGTCGGACCTTGGCTGATGGGAGCCTGAGTTGATGGGCAATTTTTTTTCGAAAAAATTTTACCCCACTTGTGCATATTCAAAATGATCAGCGTGTCATGGGGATCATTTTGAGTTATGTATGTTGGGGTACCCACCGACCCTCCCTCCCCCCCCCCCCCCCGGGAGCCTGGCGGCTGACCGCCCGACCCGCCGACCCCCAAGGTTTGGGTCAACCAATGGGGGGGGGGGAGGGGTCCCCCCCCCCCCTACAGCCCCCAAAACTGTCGCACACACCTCGGGGTCACACGTTGGCTGGCGGCGGCCCCCGTGGAGCCCCATCGTTCAGTTCCCGCACTCGGGATTGCATCTCGATCGTTGCATATCTTATCGCCCACAGGGCACAAAGGGGGAGGGGGGGGGGTGGATGTCCATGTGTGCCAAAGTTTTTGTTGCGGAAAGGGCGACACGCTACGCTGGAGCGTTTGGCTCGCGGCCTTGGTTTGTATCCTGGTTGCATGCGTGGGCACACCTGTTTGGTGTCCCCAAAGAGCCTCTTCCATGCTTGTGTTCTTCAGCACTGCCCCGATCTTGTGCACAACAACTCACAGGCCCAAGGGTGAGGTTCAAAAGCACAAACTGGATGGGCATTCTGTGGTGTGATGTTCAGCTGCAGCATTTGCCTTGTGCATGCTGGGGTGTCGACATTGGTCTCAGTAATGTCATCCATATGATAGGTGCTGTGTGTGCTGTGCAGACATGCCCTCAGAGAGAGGGAGAGAGGGGGTCCAAAGGTACCGCAGCGCCCCCAACCATCAAAGACCTATGTTGACGACTAGGCCTGGCCGTGTACAGGGAACCCCTGAGCATCCATGGCCTACATGTACACCGCATCCTCGAGCTACACGTGCAGAGGTCCGCCGTGACATCAGCTATGTCATAGTTCATCCTCTCTCCCGCGCACAACCCTTTCCACCGCCTTGTCCCACTTGTCTGCCGCTCAAAACGCAAGGTCACCCCGCACAGTGCAACAGCATCTAGACCGTGGTGCGGTCCAAACATTCTAGTCCTCGGGTGATGCACCCATATGCCCTTTTCCAGGACGTCTCACATTGTGCCTTGGATAAAGTGAGGTGGTGCATTGGCTTGTTGTCTACGCCCCTTTTAGTGATAGCACTGAGGTTGATATAGTGGCTAGAGATGTATTGCCGCTGGGGTCGAATGTAGAAGAGCACCGTTTCTGCTATGCCACAGTACACACGCCAGACTGTATGAAGCGATGCAGGAGATGTGTAACAGCGGATCTATTCAGAGCAATGAAGATTTGGACGTCATTGATATTCTGCTGCCGAGAGTAAAAGGCAGCCCTCAGCACAGAGGTCAGCTTGTGCCTGCACGTTTGTATGTGTACATGTGTACTCTCACATGTGTGTGCACATGCGTGTGTGTGTTGTAGCAATGCTCAAAGTGTACACCCACTGCTTGTACGGTACCAGATGGTGTACTACAAGCATGTGTGTTTTGCCCGCCATTTTGTGCGGTCCGAGGGCGCCCGTGTTGGGCAGCCCGGCTACAGAAAGAAGTTGGCGCTAGCAAACCGCGGCGCATCACTTTAGCTCCTCGGAGTGAACCAGTTCCCTCAGCGGTGGGCTCTGTTAAAACAAAAAACCATAGCTCTGCTTGTGGCTGCTCCCTGCTGCTCTGTTCTCACCGGTTCTGCACCGTCATTGGGTTTGTGAATGGCATTTTGTCCCCTGCTGAAAGTTCACACATTGCGTTTGTTTCTACAGCACGTGGGCCTGTGCTTGCTTATGCCCGTTATGCGGTCACTGCCAGCCCTTCCTCCCCTTTTGCGGTGGTGCAGTAGCCGGAGGGTTGCTTTCACCAGGATGTACATGGATGAGATGGCATCTGCTTGTGCCCAATCTTGTGCTTGGGTGTGCAATCTTGATGTGACCCTGCACATGGGCCCTGCTTGCACACCATGCGCCCCCCCATTGGTCAGAGCATTCACGCACTGCAGCCCCATGGAGGGGTTGTGGTGATGGGGGCCCTTGCGGCAAGTGCATAGGTAGATAATGCGCCCATTTTGCCAGCGATACGCCGCCAGCGGGCAATGAGTACTTGTGCAACAAGACGCAGGAGATATGTGATGACATGGGGCGACTGCAGGGAACCTGACCTGCATCTCATTGCAGAGGATTGGCTGCTCCCCAATTGTAGGGCCGACCCTCTTACACAAAGAACAAGTGGGCCTAAGGCGGTAGGCGCATCATGGCATCGCAAGTGGATAAACCGACAGAGCATGGTGCATAGAAGAATGCCGCACGCGCTCAAACGAACAGGTGGCTTCAACACACTTACAAGGAAGTCGAAGTTGGAGAAGACGGCGCTCCATTGCGAATGTGTCTCCCTGGTCCAGCGCCCATCCAACCACTGACAGATAACCATCAACTGCTGTTGGTGAACCACGTACCATAAACTAATCACGAAACCTGACATGCGTTCCTAATGGGCACAGCTGTGGTAGGGTACAGCTTCGATAGAGCCTTGTGTTCGGCACGCCTTAATGCCATGATGCACGCAGAAAGAGTGCTGATGATATGAGGGGGGGTGGCATACATGCAAACACAGACGTGGATAACTATCGTACCAACGAGGGCACTGGGCTATTTAGGTCCAAGACGCTGGTGCGCCGGGGGGTTGGTTGCAGAGCCAAGGAGGGGGTCGACCCCCGCCCCAGCCCTCTCGGCCGGCCCCCGGCAAAAGCTGCTCAAAAAGAAGGTCGGACATGAGCCCAGGCCAATGCTCAGTGAACCGAGCCTCAAAAGGTCAGGTGTGGGCCTGCCGTTGTGCTCCAGCAGCGCCGGCCTTCATACGGCGTTCACTCATCTCAGTTCAATCCATTGCCCTGTGGGACAGGGCCCGCAGTTCTTTGTGCCCTGACCTCCCGGCAGGCGCATCGCGACAGAGGGTCCCATCATATCAACGAGGGCCCTGGGCTATTGTGGTCTCGTGGTGTCCCACGCTCACCTGCTGAAGTACTCTTCCTTGGGACAATGCAATGCAGACAGTTTGGGTGAGGGTCTGCTCTACGTGCGGTCACACTGCGTGTGCACAGGGGACGCGGATTGTGGCACTTACTGCTTCTCCATGTCTGGTGCAGATATGCGGGAGGCCCTGTTGCATCCAACGCTAGTAGCCCTCGAGGCGGGCTTACCCGAGCGGATCGCCAGGTGCAAGTTTCTGCTGGGCGTTCTAATGATTCTGCGTGTATGCCCTTCACCTTTTCCATGCCACACTGCCATGCTGCTGCTCCAATCTTTAGGCAGCCCTGTTTGCGTGTCATCCCGTTGTGCCTCCGCACCAATACGTTTGCATGTTCTGCAACGCAACGTTCAGAGGCTCGGTGGTGGGGGGGGGGGGTTCGGAGTGTTCGGACTGTTTCTGAGTGTCTATTTTTTTTTCGACCTTTTGCGAAAGGCGCCTAGGGTCGTTTTCGGCCCTTGATAAGCTTTTATCTCCTTCTTGTGATCTGCATGTGCTGATTTGTTGCTGACGTCGTCTCAAACAACAACCCACACGTGACAGCTCACACGTCACCATTCGGGGGTTCGGACCATCCACTGCACAGCTCTTCTCTGGCTCGGTTCCAGAGGCCCTCTTGATGAGTGTCTGTTTCGGCAGCTCCGGGGGGTGATCTGCAAACGCGGTTCAGAATTCGGATGTGTTCCCGAGGGTCAGGGCCCGCATTGCACCGAACGGCACCCGAGCGGGGGGCCCTGGAGCAGTTCCGATGGGTTTCTGCCGGCAACCGCCCGGGGTCAGCAGCATGGGCCTCGGTTTTGTGGGTCCGAATGGATTTCAATTCGCCATCGCATTTGTCATGGGCGACCCCCGGGCGCGGAGAGAGGGGCGGGGGATCGGGGCGGGGGATGCGCAACTCCTGTCAGTCCCCTACCGAGTCCCCAGATGGCACGGCAATGCGGTGGGTCAAGGGGGGCTGGCGGGTGTCAGGCACCATCACCATCATGCACCCCCCTGACCCAGCCCCGCACACATCCCTGCTCGTCTCGTTGGGCCCGGCTGCTGTTGACCTCTGGCACTTCTGTGGTTTGTTCTGTCGCAGGCCTTCCTACTTTCTGAAGTGCCGGCGTCGTCAGGAGTGAAAAAGGACAGCTCAAGTGCAGGAAAGGCTGCGAAGAAGAGCAAAGCGAAGAAAGGCAAAGGCAAAGCCGAGGAGACCCCGGAAGGTACTCCTGCCTCTCGCCAAAGACTTCCTGGGACGCGGTGCACGGATAGGCCGAGTGTTATGACCCGGCAGAAGACTCGGCGCGCGGTGCGACTGCATGCAGTTTGTATGGCAATCTGTAGTTGGGACGCAGTCCTTCCTGTCAGTCGTTGGAATGCTGCCCAAGGGGCTGGCGACCGTGGATTGGGCCTGTGAGTGTGTGCGTGTGAGGGTTGGGGCGGGGGGGGGTTGGCCCCAGGATGATGCACATGATGTGTGCAGGGGTACAACGGTGGTGCGGACGGCAGGCCCCAGACCCGCTGAGATGTCATATCCCGTCAGCACTGCTCCGCCTGACCACAGACGGAGTCCCCTGCTCCCTGCTCTCCTGTTGCAGAAAGGTGCCCGCTTGTCTTCCTTCCTCTATGACTGTTTGACCACCCTAATGAGTTCACCGTTCAGCAATTACCTGCGCTGTCCGTGCGTTGCTGTTGCTTATGGCTCTGCATCCGGCGCGCATGCGTGTGTACGATGGTCATGGTTGTGGTGATGGCGGCGGCGGAGGCGGCATGTTGCCCCAGACCCAACGCGCTAGCCACCACTGTTGATGCCACCCGACAAGGAGGACCAGACGGTGCCTGCTGTACAGAGCCGTTCCCCGAACAAAGTGCCCATGCTCCCCTGAGAGCCTTTCACGCATCTTTGGCCCTTGGATGCAGGGTGACATTGCAGTCTGAGTGGGCCGGATGCTCCATTGCATGTGAATGCCCAAATAAAGATACCGTCCTTGGAGGGGGGGGGCCTCCCCCCCGTGTATGTTGTAATTCGTGTAATTTTTTTTTTCGCTGTAAATGTGCGTAACAAAAAAACCGTATAGTCGTGTAATTTTTTTTTTTCGCCGTAAGTCGTGTAAGCCGGCTTACACGACCTACAGCAAAAAAAAAAAATTACACGACCTGACGGTTTTTTTGTTACGCACATTTACAGCGAAAAAAAAAGATTACACGACTTACAGCAAAAAAAAAAAATTACACGACCTGACGGTTTTTTTGTTACGCGCATTTACAGCGAAAAAAAAGGTGGCCTTGCCCACTTGTGGGCCACTTCTGATTCTGCCCCCCGCTCTGAAGCGGTGGGGCTCCCCGATACGGCACGGGTGAGGTAGCCAATTTGCCCACTTGTGGGCCACTTCTGATTTTGCCCCCCGCTCTGAAGCGGTGGGGATCCCCGATACGGCAGGGGTGAGGTAGCCAATTTGCCCACTTGTGGGCCACTTCTGATTTTGCCCCCCGCTCTGAAGCGGTGGGGCTCCCCGATACGGCAGGGGTGAGGTAGCCAATTTGCCCACTTGTGGGCCACATCGCCGCAGGAAGGTGGTGGCCGGTAGCGATACCGATAGCGACGCCAATGTCTCCACGCTTGCTCTGAACGCACCCAGTGCTGATGAGTCTACGTCTACTACCGTTGTTGCACCCATGGAGGTGCATCGGAGAACTTGGCATTGCTTTAATCTCGTTCGGCCACCTGATGTGTGTGGCCAATGTCACAAGACCGTGTACCTGTGGTGCATGCATTGTGAGGGGTGTGGCTTTTGCCTACACACTTTGGAGTGTCCAGTTCGTGGAAGGGCCCACCCCAGCACGGACAAGTGGCTCTTTCAAAAGTGGTGTCAGGAGGTAGACGTTGAGGAGGTTTTGACCGCCACCCTCCCCAACGAGCCCGTGTCCGGTGACGAGGAGTTGGACATCCTTTCTAATCCTCTATTGGCTTCTCCCCCAGGTAAGGAGGTGAAGAAAAAAGAGGTCCAGTCATCTGATTCAGAGGTGGACCTCTTTGCGCCTCCCCCTACGGCCCCTGTGCCAAAGAAGAAGGCGAAGGGAAAGAAGGTCTTGCCCAAGGCACCCCCTATCGACCCTCCCAATCCCCAAAGGCGTACTCGGAGCACCATTCCGAGCGAAACAACCCCTTTGGGGGTGGGAGATTGGTTGACCGACAAGGATATCCTGTGTTGGTTGAACCAAGAGGTCTGCCACAATGAAATCGATGAACCACATGCGTGGACTCTCGCGGTTCCATATATCAAGAGACTCTCCAAATACATGCAGAGAGTTGAATCCGGCGAAAGAATGACCAACATGACGTGGTGCCGCCGCCACATTTTTGTGGTTAATTCCAATGACAAGGAAGGGTTGCACTGGTTTGTGTGTGCCTTCGATTGTCGCGTCCGGTTGGAGCTTTTCACTATTTGGGTTTGGGAACCCCTAAGCTCCACTCATTTGATCCGTCCTTTCTTGTCGGCCTTGAAGAAGCTTTCGCGAACCACCAAGCACCGCGCCTTGGGATTCCAAACGGACGGTTGGTCTTGTGGTTTTCAAAGCTTGAACATCGCAAAGCGGGTGGTGGAGCACCGGGGTACTTTTTCTAATGTGCCCCTTGTCCCAATGAGTGCCGGTTTTGTGGACTATGTGCTCAGCATTGTTAATGCTGATCGTGCTGTGCGGGTCGCTCAAGCGCCCGGTGATGATGTGGAGGGCGTGACCGAGCTTTTTGGCCCTCCTGAGTCCCCCCCTAGCACCCAAGTTGAAGGTGCACTTTCGGCTAAGGAGGACAGTGTTCAGGCCACCCCCACCCCACTCGAAGGCAAGGAGGCCTCCGCCGAGCAGAGCGTGGAAAGCCCGGAGGCCAGGCCGCAACCTTCCGTGGACACTCCCACCGAGGAGGAGGACACCCATCCCAAGGTCCTCATCCGTGGAGAGTGGCGCAAGGTGCCGGATGGCTACCCAGCAGATGCATCTGGCCAGCTGGAGCGTGACCAGCTTTTCATTGATGACCTGTGCAAGCAGCTAGTGACAGAGTTGCGCGCCGCTTGTCAGCTTAACGCCAATCCTGGTGCAAAGCCCAAGTCCGGTGACACAAAAACGGACTTGATCTACAAGCGTGCATTCTGCAACTACTTGTAGCGGGTGCATGTTTTGTGGGCTGTATTTTCCTCCGCCGTTTGGTGTACCAATGGTGGAGCGTATAAGATTGCTATAATCTTGGCCCCATGCCAGTGCCTTGGTGGCCTATAATGGTGGCAGTAGCGTTGGCCATGGCCCTGTCGGGACTCTTTTTCTTGAGCCTGATTTTGTTCCCAGTGCAGGCACACTGGATGTTGGCCATGGCCCTGTCAGGACTCTTCTTTTGGGCCTGATTTTGAGTCTAGTGCCAATGACAACATGTGAAACTATGTTATATTGGCCGAGTCCCAACTAATTGGTGGCCACGCAGAGTACTATGTGCTTTGTGGACTCGGCGTCCCATCGTTAAGGTCGCTATGGGGTGCCGTACGGAACCGGCAGCTGTACATATTGCGCATGTATTGCAAAGGTTGGATCACAAAGGACAAAGCACCAAGACAATTCAACAATTCACCTCTGGGCGAACAAACCAGCCAGAGTGCTGCGGGCGACCTCACCGCCTGCAAGAGTACCAGAGCTGTACTCGCCCATAGCGCCACAGGCCTTAGTGTGCGCTCTCCAAAAGACCCCGCCGGGTCTATGGGACACTACCACGCACGTACACACACCGGCGATCAAAACACGTGAAGCGGCACTTAAGCAGGCCTAAGCCACAAAATTATAACAACTGACAGAAAAATACCGCAAGTATCGGCAACCTAACATCAATATAACCTCTGACTCTCCTTGCATCGCCGAACACAGTGAGGAGGCGGGTGCGGGGGCGGGTGGTGGGAACACAATAAATTTTCAACAAATCTGCACACACACAGAAATAGTGATCCCCTGTTCGTAAACGAAAAGGGGGGCAAGACAAACAGGGGATCACAAAGGACAAAGCACCAAGACAATTCAACAATTCACCTCTGGTACCCTTCATCCTTGTTCCCATGCATAGACCATACACACTCACCAAGCCGGAACCAACAGACAATACAAACCCATAACTGGGTCAGTGCCCAGCGCCCGCAGCCAATCAGCCACAGCGCCGGCGTGAACTCCAGCGTGCGAATGCAGTGTGTTGTAGTCCCATTCGTCAAACTTCTCACCCATGTCTTCACGCCAGCGGCCCGTATCACTGCACGACCGCCCCGCACCAGTACACATCCTGATCCTACTCAAAGCTAAAACCCGATCGGTGGCTGTCCCCAACGTACAGGAGAAGTAGCACACGCACCGCAGCAAACCCGTGCGCCCCTTGGTCCCATATATAGGGCAAGCGCTGGGCCGCAGCCATCGCGCTCGAAACCACAGGGGGGCAGCGCCTGGTGCCCGCAGACAAACAGCCACGGCGCCGGCGCCAGTCACAGGTCACAGTGCCAACGTGCACAGGCCCCATACTCCAGACCCCGCATAATCAGAACGGCGGGCGCTCACAAAGCACGGAACATGAAGCACACGCGCCGTACCAACACCTGCTTCCCTTGGACCCATATATAGGGTAGACGCTGGCCCCCAGCCTTCGTGTGCGACGACAGACTAAGGTACAACCTACTATCCCCAACCCTCACAATCCAACGATGGCGGCACAGATGATCCCCGCCTACTCCCTTAACATTCGCATCACCGGACGGGGTCTTCTGCTGCTCCGCAACCCCACACAGACGGCTTGCCAGGTCTTGCGCCGCCAACTGCAGCACCCCCGGAGCATCCTCCTTCGAGCAAGGCCGCATGAAGACCAGCCTAGCAGCCAGACCCAGCCAGATCCGCTTCACTGGCCGCCAGGCAAGGCGCCTCTCCAGCACAACCCTGAGGTGCTGTTGCGCACGTTCTCGCCTGCGCTGCAGCGCCTGCGCTGCAGCGCCTCCACCGACCGGCGGTGACGAAATCCGCCACGCCTGCGGCGGCGGCGTTTCCCACGTTTAGGCATGGTAAAAGTGCTGAGCACCGCGAAGATGGCTAACCATACGTCGCCACAAAACTAACAGAGAACACCTCACAAGACCAACCCTCCCACCGGTACCACCTCGCGGGGGTGCTTCAGCAACACCCGCCAGAGTTGAAATGCACGGATACAAGCCCGCTGCACACTAGACTGGAAATTGGAATCCAACCTACTCGGCGGGTCAGCCGGTTGCAACACGCCCGGTACCAGCCGGACCTCCACAACCAAACCAGACTGCAGCAACCTCAGACCTAGGGCCCTCAGCAGCCTATGCTGCCTTGACAGCCACGTGGATGCCCGCAGGGCCACCAACTGGCACGCGGATACCCGAGAGTCCGTGACCAGCACAACATAATTCCACCCCAGCCTGACCGCCAACCTCACCAACCACACCAAGACCCAAAGCTCAGCGCTCTGCTGTGTGTGACGTGCAGGGGGGATCACCTGGGAACGGACACCTGACAATCGCGGGATGAATGCCCCTCCCCTATACCGAATGGTATCCAAAGCAGCATCCCCAAACATCACACAATGGCGAACAGCCCACAAATCGGGCGTAGCAGATAATGCATGAAATACAGCAAGGTGTGCCGGCGCCGGAGGTTCCCAAGTTTCCATACAACGTACGATCGCGGTACACAGTCCATGCAGAACCTTCAGTGGCGTGGGCCTCTCAAACCCCCCCCACCGATCACAACAATAGCTCCCCGCGAGCAGTGCCCCCCCCCCCCCCCCAGACGGGGCCTAAAGTGCCAATGGATGAAGCCCAATGCCTTGGAGAGTAACCGGGAAGAAGGTCTGGACCTCGTGGCCAGCCTGAGCCAAATGTTGAACATCTGGAGGAAGGCCCGTGGATGTGAACGGATCGTGCGCACTCCTAAATTGATGTACTTCCCTAGGAAAAATATGTCCGTAACCGGCTCCAACGTACTCTTTCCCGACACAATAAAACCAGCCTCCTCTAGCGCCCTGACCACGCGAGCAGCCACAACACGCAAACGCGCAGGATCCGGCCCCAAAATCAAAAAATCATCTAAATAATGGAACAGGGTGTATCCCTCCGGGATCAAGGGTCGCACTATCCTTCCCAACGCCGTTTGACAGAACAACGGGGAATGTTTCCAACCAAACGGCATCCGCGACATACAAAACACTCTCTCCACATCCTCCCAACGCATCCGGAACCGAAAGGCCCTCTCGTGCCGTCTTGGCAACTTAAAACTCCAAAAAGCGTTTTTAAGATCCACGTGTGTACAAAACAACGGCCTATCGGCCGGCCATTCCGCCAATTTCTTGGAGATTTGTTCCCAACCATCCAGCGAGAAAGACAACGGCTTATGCAAGCTCTCATTGAACTCAACGAGATTAAAAATAAGGGACACTTTCTCCGTGGACTTCGGGATCACAAACGGCCAGCAGGTCGCCCTCAAGGGGCAACGTTCATCCATAATGGTAACTATTCCCTCACGCAACAACCATTTAACCATGGGCCGCACCAAAGCCTCCCTATTAGACGAGTGACTTTCCCTCTCCAAGTGAAAATCAGACACAGACGCCTCAAAATCAGGGGGGGCCAACTCACACCACAGATCATCGGTAATCGTGTAGTTACCCACCGCCCCCAAACCCCTCTCCACCAGCTGTGGGTCAACCCTTCCCACCCGCGGCACCGGCGACGTAGACAAATGCAAAAGAGCCTGCCAAGACTCAGCGGTAAATTCCGACAGTGCGTTAAAAGTTATATCCGGCGCTGACCGTAAACGGTAGTCCTCACACGTCACAAACAAACGAAGCACAAACAAATGGAGTCGTTTCATGAGTAACAGAACCCCGCAAGATAGTGCCTGGTGAAGCCACGGCAGGAAGGTAAAGAAGGCTTGCAAAAACTGGACAAATAACGGAACTGGTTCCGAACGCACATACAACAGGTCTGCCCTGGTCAGAGGGCGGGGCCCCCCATCCGCCAATGTGATAATCTGCAGCGATCCCTGCGCTGAACTCAGCACTGGGCCACTAACAGACTCGTCACAGGCAGATGGGGTTTCGCGAATCGCCCCCACGGGGGGCGAACTTCCAGGCGACCCCCCCCCCCCCCCGCGCTTGCCTGTCTCTGCACTGCTGCCCTGGCCCTGACACCCCTGTGGGGAACGCACAGCCACTTTGTTGGCAGGCCCGACTGGAGGCCCATCAGGATGCCTCCTCTTGGAGGCAGGTCGTCTGGCTTTTGCATTACCCAGGCCCACCTGCGCGCTCGCCGCATGATGCCGCCGGACAGATAAGGAACCGCCCAGACCAACGACTCGCCGCTTGGGCCTCGGTTTACCAGCGCCGTCGACCTCTGCTGCGCCACTTCTCGGTGTCTTGCCGGCTCCCTTAGATCGCAGCCTCCTCTTGCCGCTCCCGACGACCTGAGGTCCGGTTCCCGGTGTGAATTGTGGAGGGCGTTCCCCCGGACCATCGGGCGGTGTGGGCTTCGCGGGGGAGCCGCAGGCACTTGCTGTGGACACGGCAGAGGCTGAAGACTCCGAGGGGACGGACGAAGAATCCGAATCAGACCCCACGTCGTCCACTTCCCCCCGCTGCGGCGCCACATCCATATCAGGAAGAGATACCACAGGCCCCGCAGGCACCGGGGCAGCGATCTCCAGCGACGCCTTCGCGGACTTCCTTTCGGGATTAGCATACATGGGGTCACCCCACAGGTCGGCCAGCAGCACAGCCAAACGCTCGCCAGGAGCCTGGCCACCAACAGGCCATGGCAGCACCAAAGCCCCAACCACCGCAGGGTCAGAGTAGCCCAGAGCGTACTCCAACGCCGTGGCCAGCCGCTTCCATCTCCCCCACCAAACGAAATAGGCCACATTCGGAGAGCGGTGGAAGGCGGCCGCAGCGCCCCCCCGCCGCAGGGAATGCCACCGATGATTACTATACGGGGAATCACGGAGGAGGTCTGCGAAGATCCTCTCCACTGCCTCAACCCCTCCCCTAACCAACGGTTGACCCTCCGGGATGCAGGTTGCCGCGGCGTAGGACCTAAGGAATCGGACCCACGAACGTCCCCACTCATAAAGCGGGCGCCGCACCTCTCTGTGGCCGCCAACTTTGGTAGTGACGAACAGGACCACGGAATCGCTTTCCAGTCCCGCTGGCGTGATGGACACTGCTTCAGAGACTCGCAAGAAGAGAAGCCAACTGAGGCTCGCCAACGCTGCCACTGCCTGCTCAACCGGTGAGGCCGCTCTGGCCCACAGGAGGCAGAGACCCTCCGGTCCCAGGTATGGCTGCCCTGGTGTCGGCTTTCCAGATTTTGCAAGTCTCCAGTGGATGGCCTGAACGCAACCCGGGAGCAGCCTGACATCTTCTGCCGCCCGAGTTGCGGACACATAACCCCTGAGGGTGGATCTAGCTTGCCCCATGGAGACCCTTGACGCCAAGAAGTCAGACAGCGTGTCAGTAAGCGGCGTCCGCAAAGCCCTGGTTCCCTCATACTTCGCCACCGCGGACAGGGCGGAACGGTACCTGGCTTGCGTCTTTGGGGCCCAACCACGAACGCCCACGGCCGCCACCCTAAATGATCCAACAGCCGCCATCGCCATTGCCCACCCCGCCGCCGCCGCGCTGAAGGTCGCTCTGGCAGCAGGTAAGGCCTCCCGGGTGGGGATTGGACGCGCGGATCTGGAATCTTCACACCAACACGGCCATCCCCACCCCGCTCTGTCGCAGTGGTGACAGTCCCGTCAGGACCAGTGGGGACACTGGAAATGCCAGTGCCTCAACTGCTCCGATGGGACGCCCTCTTTTGCGCATCTCTGGCAGTCACCAGACGGGCGGGCTGATATTGGTACCCACCTTCCTTTCTTCGACATCCAATGAAGGACGCCTTGTCGCATGGCGAAGTCGATGCCTTTATACTTAAAGGACGGTCCCCCGTTTTTGACCGCATCTGGCCAGCTCATTGCATCCAGCGGGTTGGACGGGTCCGCCCGACTGTTGGAGTCCGACGTGAACCTCTGGGCGTACGCCTGCTGGGAGTCGAGGATGATACCCCAAATCCTGTAGGCCAGCCTGTCGCCCCTCGGGCATTCCATCGCATTGCCCATCACGTCGGATGGCCTGACCGGTTCAGCACTTGCGCTTCTAACGTAGTCCCGCAACGCCTCGCCTGACTGGCGCATCCAGCTGGCCACTTTGTCGCCCCCCAGCATATGCTCCACTTCCTCTGCGGTCAAGTCCGGCACCGTATTTCTCTCCGCGACGGCCAGGCTCTCCAACCGAGCTTGTAGATGTCCGATCGCCTCTTGCTGGGACTGCAGCAACGCGCGCAGCTCCTCAGGCGACATCTGGCTGGTGTCCAACGCCGGCGCGTCCGCCCCAGAGCCCGAAGCTCCTTGATCTGGGGCCTTAGACGACGCACTCTTAAACGGGGAGCGGAAGACCTGCATGCTGCTTCACAAAAACACAATAAATTTTCAACAAATCTGCACACACACAGAAATAGTGATCCCCTGTTCGTAAACGAAAAGGGGGGCAAGACAAACAGGGGATTTCTTTCAATTTTTCAATTTTTTTTTTATAATTTACACGACTTACAGCAAAAAAAAAATTACACGACTTACCGCAAAAATTAAAAAATTCAATTTTTTTTTATAATTCACACGACTTACAGCAAAAAAAAAAATTACACGCATTTACGGCAAAAAAAAAATTACACGACTATACGGTTTTTTTGTACACGACTTACATTTTTCACCCCCCCCCCCCCTTTTTGGCTTCCAGCCACAGTCAGTTACCAACGTCACCAGACCATCACTGCCTATCACAGGAGTGTCAAAGGTGCAGTACATGGGCGTTTTTTTTGGTGTTGAGTGGCTTGGGGGCAGTGTGTGTGGGGGGGGGGGGCACAGAGGGGGGTTTGGGTTCTTTGGTTGTTGCGTGTTCAACCTTCCAGTGCTACGGAGGTTCACTGGCCCCCCTGGAACATTGTGCTCTGACTACTCCTCAGGCGATGCAGCACTTAATGTTGGCTAAGTTTGGAGCCTCTGGTGTTTTACCAGCGTTCCGCACTTGGCAGGAGTGGCGCTATGGAGCACAATGGGAAGCATAGTGTGGGCCCACCCTGTTGATAGGGATGATGCTGGTTGGCCATGCTTTCTTCTTCTTGCAGCCATGTTCACTCTTCCCTGCTCTCCCGATGGGGCACGGGTTGTGCAGCCAGTTCCACTCCTACCCGCTATGATAAGGCGGGCTCTGCAGCCAGTTTTAGCGCACCCTGCTCCCGATCCAGCGGGGTTTCTGTAGTCAATTGTTTTTTGCAGCGTATGCAGTGTTTTTTGGGGCGAAGAGGTGTCATGCGGGTGTCAAATGGTGTAAGCCCTTTGCAAAAGTGGTATCAGGGCTGTGTAAAGCGTTGCAAGGTGTAAAATGATGTGAGGCCCTGTCAAGTGGTGTCAGCTGCAAGATGCAGAGGGGACTACGTGGCAATTTGCATTATTTTCAAGAGGATAGCTGTGGCCTTCTGTTTCTCATCCTTATTAGGTGGGAAGTGTGGGAAGTCGTGTTAGGGTGCATATGTTGGGACCCCTCGCCCCAATCTACTGCCCAAGATGGGCCTCGGCCACTGGTATTCTGGTGGGGGAGGGGGTCCGTGTCATAACCCAAGGCAGCCCTGTGGGACCTTCTTGTATACAAAGGCACCCAGCACAGAAAATTTGCGTCAGAGGGTGCAGGGGCAGCAATGAAAGGACAGGGCAGATGAGCGTATCAGATGGTACCTCTCACCAGCCTGTCTCATCCCATTCAGTCCTACTCTGGAGGGCGGTCTGGGCCAGTGAGTCCACAGCACATGCGTATGCGGGTCATTTCTTGATGCTGTTGATGAAGTCTACAACAATTTCCCCCCCAGAAAATCGGCCTGTGCTGCCAATTGCGGCACCATCGCTGCATGGCAGTCAGGCCTCTAATCTTGCTCTTCATGCTAGTTCCTCCTGTGCCACCAGGCCCGGATGTCATTCCACCACTCGTTTTTTTGGTTTGGCTGCCGCCGTATTTTTGTTGTACAGGTTGCCGTCAGGTTCCGTTAGGATGACTTGTCAGCTCTAAGGACTCGTGCTATTCACTTCTGGAGCCCGACGTTTGGCTCCATGACATCACTAGACAAACAGATTGCATGACAGGAAGAATGCATCGTTCGGCGCATGCGGGTTCAATACTCCTTGTGTTGCGGAGAGGAATGTATTTTTTTGCCTCGGTTTGCTGGTGCGAGAGGTGTTACTCAGAGCACAACTGCGTGGCGTCTGTAAAGATGTTGCAGTCGCACCAGCAACGTAGTGATGGTCCAAGAGTTCAGTGAATGTCACTGCAGAGGGGGCAATATGGGGCAGTGGTTCAGGACGTAGGGTTTACAGGACACGGGCTGACAGGCACGGAGTTGCCAGCGACGCTGTGCCATGGGGTTCGTGGCTTTATCTGGCGTTCAGACTGCTTGATCTGTTTTCGTGCCCTCACAGTCATGACCACTGAGTCCTCCGCGACGCCCGATCAAGAGGAGGAGATTCCATCGATAGACGGGGGCTTGGATTTGCTGGAGGAAGGCTGGAAAGGGATGCGGTATGTCTGCTGCTGTGTCTTCTTTGGTTGGTTGTTTTTTGATCCCCTCCCGTATCCCTTCCTGAGGGTACGTTCAGGGGGGCACTGTGCACCTGCTTTTTCACGGTTCCTGCGTGTCGTCTGACCCTCTATCCCCCCCCCCCCCCCCAAACCACCCCTTGTCCTCCTTGTCTCATTGCTAACGCTCATGCGCTTCCAAGACCTTTTGCCACAACGAATGCATATATCAGGTTTGCTGCAAGCACACATCAAATGCCATTGGGTGGCCGCATGGCCGGGGGAAACATTGCAGGGCCTTGGGCAATTAGCGGCAGCGGATCCAAGCGCAACAGCCATCAAGGTGGCTTCAGGGTCATATTCTTCACACAACGCAATGTGCAGAGATGGAGTGCCCGTGGGTGGGGTGGTGGGTGGGGACGCCGTATCAAGGGGAGCACTGCCTAAGTCCAAAAAGCCTTGAAAGTGGGCCTCATGGTGATGGGGTTCACTTGCAAGCTGATTTCACTTTGTCAAGAGCCATCAATGTGTGAATCATTCTTGATGTCCTTCACCAATCATAGCTGATGTTCCCTTCCCCACCAGCTCGGTGACCCTAACCCTAGGGCTAACCCTAATCAAGACTGAATATTGGGACCGAGCTGGTGGGGGAAGGAACATTAGATATGAATGGTGAGGGACACCAATGAGTCACACATTGAAGGCCGTTGACAAAGTGGAATCAGCTTGCAAGTGATCCCCTTCACCACAAGGCCCACTTTCAAGGCTCTTGTGGACTTGTGAGGGGCCAAAATGCCCCAAAGTGGGCTCAAAATGGGCTCATTTCACCCGTTTGTGCACCCCAAATGGTGTGGGATGAGTTTTGGAAAAATGCGTTTTTGACCCATTTTCGACCCATTTTTGGTCCCAAAACAGCGCATCTTCAAGGCATTTTGGGATTTTCGGAGGACCAAAATGGGCCACCACAAGCTCAAAACAGTCCAAAAACACTTGCTTTAGCATCACACATGGTCTAGGATCATTTTTGAGAAAAGTCATTTTTCTGCCCCATTGGACCATATTGACCCATTTGGGCACCCACCTGTTTGGGCTTGAGCTTGCAGCTTGCCGCAGTTCCTAGTGGGCCTAGGTATTGGGGTCTAGGTGTCCGTTTGGGCAATTTTGAGGCGTGGAAACCACAAAAAGTGGGGGGTTGCGGGTGGACTAGGTGCCCTCGGAATCGCGTTTTCAGCCATGTAGCCAAAGATATGGCCTGCTCTTGGTTTGTGGCTGTTGCCAGCCAATCTGCACAAAATTTGGGCCTTCTGGGGGCCTTTTTGGGCCGTTTCCGGGACATATGGTGGAGTTAGAGGGCCGCAAAGGGCTCGTTGACATGGGAAAGTCAAGCCGCACATGGAGTGTACCCACATTTTCCCTTTGTTTGGCCGTTTTGAATGGGTTCTAGGGCTGTTTTGGCCCAAAAAATGGCTGTTTTTGGCCCTAAACTGCAGTTTTTGAAACTGGATGTCCGGTACTTGCGACACCCGTTCCCGGCCGCCACCGTTGAGTTTCTGGCTCATACTTTGTGTGGTTGTCCCTCACACCCATAGGTATCATCCACCAAAATTTCAGCCGAATCCGAAGCACCACGACGGAGTTCTGATTTTTCCCCATTTCGCGCGTGCTGCTTGCTGCTGCTTGCTGCTGCTTGCTGCTGCTTGCTGCTGCTTGCTGCTGCTGCTGCTAAACCTGGTAGGTCCACCCTAGACCCTAAAAAGGGTTATAAAACCAAGACTGGTTCCACCAGCTCGGTGACCCTAGCCCTAACCCTAACCCCCCCCCCCCTCACCCCATCCGACGCCCCCCTGACCCCCGGCCAGACCACCCCCCCTGACCCCCGGCCAGACCCCCCCCCTGAGCCCGGCCAGACCCCCCCCCGACCCCCGGCTTGCC